>RJWM01027576.1:0-26642 GCA_004363535.1 Dasyprocta punctata
TAATGATTTGCGGCATTGTATTTGCCAGTATTTTATTGAGAATCTTTGCATCGATGTTCATTAGGGAAACTGGCCTATAGTTCTCCTTTTTGGTTGGGTCTTTCTCTGGTTTTGGTATCAGAGTAATACTTGCTTCCAGGAATGAGTTAGTGAGGATTGCTTCCCTTTCAATTTCATTGAAGAGTTTGAGGAGTATTGGCATTAAATCTTCTCTAAATTTCTTGTACAATTCAGCTGTAAATCCATCAGGACCTGGACTTTTCTTTGTTGGTAAGTTTTTAATCACGTTTTCAATTTCAGTAGCTGATACTGGGTTATTCAAAATTTTTGTATCTTCTTGACTCAGTTTTGGTAGTTCATACATTTCTAGGAATTTGTCCATTTCCTCTGTGTTTTCCACCCTATGTGAGTAAAGATTTTTAAAGTAGGTATTCATGATCTTCTGAATTACACTGGGATCTGTAGTAATTTCTCACTTTCTATTCCTTATTGCATGAATTTGAGTTTTTTTCTTTCTTTTTCTTGATAAGGTTGGCTAGAGGTTTATCAATTTTGTTTATTCTCTCAAAGAACCAGCTCTTTGATTCATTAATTCTTTGTATTGTTTTCTTAGCCTCAATTGCATTAATTTCTGCTCTGCTCTTTAAAATTTCCTCTCTTCTATGAGCTCTGGGTTTGACTTGCTCTTCTTTTTCTAGAAGCTTGAGGTGTAGCATTACGTTATTTATTTCTGCTTGTTCTCTTTTCTTGATTTATTGCTATATATTTTCCTCTTAGAACTGCTTTCATTGTGTCTCACAAGTTTTGGTTTTTTGTATCTGCATTTTCACTGAATTTTAGGTATTATTTAATTTCTTCTTTAATTTCATCTGTAACCCATTGGTTGTTTAAGAGGCTGTTATTTAATTTCCATGTGTTTATGTAGGTTTTGCAGTTTCTTTTACTGTTAATTTTCAATTTCAGTGCAGATCAGATAATATGCATGGGATAATTTCAGTCCCTTTGAGTTTACTTAAGCATGTTCTGTGGGCCAAAATATAGTCTATTTTAGAGAACATCCCATGTGTAACTGAGAAAAATGTGTATTCTGATGTTGTTGAGTGGAACACTCTGTAAACACTTACTAAGTCCATTTGTTCACAGGTTTGATTCAGTTCTATTATTCCTTTGCCAACTTTTTTCTAGTTGATCTATCTCTATGTGACAATGGGGCATTAAGGTCCCCTGTTATAATTGCTATTGCATATTTAGTTTTCCGTGTCATTAGTATCTGTTGTATATAGTTGGGTGCTCCTGTATTTGGTGCATATATATTTATGATTGTTAGCTCTTCCTCTTGAATTTTTCCCCTAACAAGTATGTAATGACACTCTATCTCTTTTGATCATTTTTGGTTTGAAGTTTACACATCTGGAAACAGAATAGCTACACCTGCTTTTTTCTGGGTTCTTGTCACATAGAATATTGTTTTCCATCCTTTGACTTTTAGTCCATGAGTTTCCTTTGGAGTCAGATGTGTTTCTTGTATATGGCATATTGTTGGATCCTGTTTCTTGATCCATTCTGTTAGCCTATTTCTTTCAATTGGTTAATTGAGACCATTTACATTGATGGATATAACTGATATATACTGGTTTAACTTTGTCATGTTATTTTCCTGTTGTGTTTTCCTGCCTTTCCACCTTGTTTAATTGTTTGCCCTGCCTGGTCATTTTTTCTGTTGTTGTTCTGCGAATTGCAATCATTTTTTCTCTCTCTATTATGTCTTTCAGTATTCTTTCTAGGGTTCGCTTGGTAGACATGACTTTCTTCAGTTGCTCTTTGTCGTGGAAATATCTTATCTCTCCATCAATTTTGAAAGAAAGTTTTGCAGGGTACATCAATCTGGGCTGAAAGCTGTTTTCTTTCAGGGATTGAAATACTTCATTCCAAGCTCATCTTAACTTGAGGGTTTGTGCTGAAAAGTCTGCTGTGATTCTAATCGGCATTCCTTGATTGGTGAGTTGTGTCTTTTCTCTAACAGCTTTTAGTATTCTGGTTTTATGCTGTATGTCTGGGATCTTAATTATTATATGTCTGGGTGTAGACTTATTTTGGTTATGACTGTTTGGCATTCTATATGCCTCACTTATCTGCATATCTGATTCTTTTCCAATGCTTGGGAAATTATCCACCATTATTTCTGTGAATAGTTTTTTTAAGTCAGTTGCATTGACTCCTGCATTTTCATTGATGCCTATCAGTCTTATATTGGTTGTTTTTGCATCATCTCGAAGCTGTTGAATTGTTATTTCATGCTCCCTTGTTATTTTTCAAGTTCTTTCCTTTCATGATCTCTAGCTGTGATCCTGTCTTCGAGGTCTGAAAGTATATCCTCAACTTCATTTAAAAGGTTTCTCCAACTTTCAATGGAGCTTTGTATTTCCTGGATATCTCCTTGAAATTTTTTCATGCATTCTATTTTCTTCCTAAATTGCTCATTCAAGGTTTTCATCATTTTCCCATGCTCCTGTACTTTCTTTTTTATCTATATCTTCTCTAGCTATGCCAAGTAACTCATTTACAACATTGTTATTTCTTTCTTTACCTGAGAGATTATTTCTAATCTGGTTTCCTCTATAGCTTCATGGATTTGTTTCTTTATTTCACTTGCTGTCTTTTCAGAAATTTAGGCGTGTGACTTTCAGTGTCCTCTATTTCAATGTCCCCTATACTTGTTCCTGATGGACTGGACATTTGAGATTGCATTTTGCTTTTTGGTCTTGTCATTTTCACCTCTTGGGTTGATAGTCTGGTCTTTCAATCCCACTAGTCTCTAGTGACTGTTATATGTGTCTTAGGGTCCTACTGTATGAGTGATTTTTGTCCAATTGCTGAGTCCCTCAATAAAGTGGAGGAACCAGTCACTTGGATTCCTCCTGCAGATTCTTTTGGGTGAGTCTTTTAGTCTCCCTAAGCTGATTAGCCTAGCAGTGTTGGTACAGGTCAACCCTTAGCTTCTATTGTCACACTGCCAGATTTACATGGCTATATTGGGTGCCTCAGCTGGGACCTACTGTATCATAGGGGGTCTCGTAGGCCCTTTCCAGTTTCTCCAGGTTGGGGGAGGCCTTGTCAACTTTCTCAACCCACCCAGTGTTTTCTGTATGAAAGAAGGACTCACCCACACTCTTGTTGGGCTTCCAAAGTCCTACAGCTGAAGTGGAGGGCTCAGTGCTGCTTCTGTTGACCCACTGATGTTCTCTACTTAAGTGGGGAACTCACTGCAGAGTCATAGGCCTGCTGGGGTCCTCTGTGTGGGTGATGGGTTGCTGAGGCTTCCACCAGCCCACCAGGGTTTTGCAGGTAGTGGACAGGGTGCTGACGGTCTCTAGGCTGTTGAAGACTCTGGGGCGGAGAGGGAGGTGCTGCCGTCAATGATCCACAGGGTGTGTAGGTCTCTGGGGTGTGTGGGATGAAGGTCCGAGGTCTCGCTGGGCTGCTGCTGAGGTCTGAGGTCTCCGGGGTCATTTTTAAAATTCTTTTGCCTCTTGTGGACCTGAACAACCAGCGTGTCTGCTGACCCCAAATCTGAATTCTCCCAGAAAACCTGTGCTTCTGTAGTCTATTCAATCTCATCTTCTCACAATTCTTGAAAGTTAGTCATGTTCCAGTTACTGATAATGATTTAAGCTCAATATTGATCTTTCCACTGATTAGGTAAAGAAAGCCCCAGAAAATATTTTTGTATCATTTCGTACTCTTTAAGTTCATTCTCCCTCCAACATATGAGTCTCAGTATCATTTGGTTTTTGGTCTTGTGCTTGCTGGTCAGGCACTGTACCACAGGCACTACACCACTGAGGTATGGCTCCAACTCCTTGGGATCATTTTTATTTCTCCATATTCCATTAACTTCTGTATTAGGGAGTTCAATGTTCAAGAGAATAAGATTTTAAAAAGCTAAGTTCCTCTCTTCTGCCTTCAATTCCACTCTGCTCCCCTGAGGAGATGCACAGTGCTCTGCAGAGTGTGCAAGTTCTGTGTGTTTCTGTCTTCTGGAGTTGCTGGCATGGGGAGATCCAAGATAAGGTGACAGCTAGAGCTGGGTCAGAGGTGAGCCTAGGAGCCAAGTGCCATGTGGGACAATGTGTTTTTGCATGGATGTGTTGATCTGTAAGGCCAAAGCGTTTAGTGTTTTAGACATTTTTGCTGACTTCTCTAGAACTCACAGGTGCAGGCTGAAGAGAGACCCAAATGAGGGACATGGGCAGGGCTGGTGGTATGCTGAGGTTTGTCAGTGAAGAGAACAGTCTGCAGCTGGCGTTGGCCACTTGTTTGGTTGATTCAAACCCTGGTATGCGCCATTCTCTGGGAATAAAGTCAGGCACAGTGGAAGGATTAGTTTCTTGTTCTTTGATCATATTGCTTTTGCAACATTCCTATAATTCATCCTTTTAAATTCTGCAAAATGTGAGCTTACATGATGTATATTTTCTGCTTAAAATTTTCCCTCCCTTGACATTCATCATAGTCTTCATTAATTATTACTTTGATGGTTGAAATCTTTTAACATTTTAGGGATGTTTTGAAGAGAATGCACAAAGCAAAGCATGAGACCAGAACAGATTAAATGACACCATCCCAGCTGAAGCTATGACTGGACTTAGTCTTAAGTGGAGTTGAAACAGAAAGCTGACTACTGTTTCCAGAGGCAGGCATAGGCTTAGGTAGTGAATGTCAGCCAGAAGAATAGGTAGATTCCAATCTTTTCCTTTATGGGACCCCCACATTCCATGTATGGAAGCCCATTAACCAGCTGGATGATGATGAAGCAGGGACCAGATTTTTAGGATATTAAAGGAAATCATTTAAGATGTTGCCAAGAAGTTTTTATGTTAGTAACTACTCTTAGCCTTGAATCTTCGTAGGACTGCAGTTTTCTCCTAATTTTTCTGTTCAATTGCCTAAGCAGGTTACTGCCATCTGCATAAGATTCCATGGGGCTGAGATGCCTTGCCCTACCCCTAATGAACATTTGGTGTGTTTACTCAACCTTTCTTAATATAAGCAATGAGGAAGAGGAAACATGGTAGACCCAGTTTTAGATTTTTGATGTCTCAGTTTTTGCCTTAGAACCTCTGTGAGTCCACACTGCTCATTATGCTCCCCAAAGAACATCGTGAGCTGTTCTTTGGGGCCAGATTTCCATCCTACGATTCTCTGAGAATAGTTCCCATATTGTGGAAGAGATGAGTATCTGGTCCAATGAGTCAAGAGGGATACAAGTACAATCTATTTGGGGAAAAAAGACTTGGTCTGGGGGCCAAAGAATGAGCATTCACTTTAACCTGGGGTATGGCTCTTAATGTCAATCCTCAGGCATCCCATCTTGTCTTACATTACAGAAAAGATGGGAAATGTTACAGTTGCCTAGGTGCTAAGTTGTTTCTAAGATTTACACCTTCAGTGTGCTTTATATTTGAATTCAAAGTATGTAATAACATGGTCACAACGTGCTGGTATCTGTCTTTGGTTTCGTGACTAAATTTAGGGAACCTGGAGCTTTTTTACATTTGGTTTCTATGCTACATGCTACTCCTCTGCATAGCATTCTAGTCACACATACTAAAAAAAAAAGACCTCTCGGCATTATCCTTGACTCTTTTGCCTTTTTCATCTCAGGGAAATAAAACTTAAAGTCCCTTCTGTTCCTCTCTCCTCCTTCTTGTCTCATTTCAGTATGTTTTCACACCAGACCTTACATTTAGAAAATTCTCACACTTTCTTTCCAATAATAACTCTAATTACCTCTCATCTTCCTATCTTATTTCACTTTTTAAATTTCCTTCACTTTTAAAAACCATTGAAATATTTATATCTATGGATTTGGGCATGATTTTGTCCACTAGTCATGACCAAAAAAAAAATTTTTTTTCTTTTGGCACCTAACACAGCACACCTACCACCATACTGCATGATCCATGAATATTTTTGGAAAAAAAATGAATGAATAGCTTGTCCTTCACAAAATAACTTGATCACACAAATTTGAAATGTGACTTGTGATTGCCTATTTATTGGGATAATAATGCAATGTGGAGGTTACACAGGACCCTAGTGTGTGAGGGACACACAATTTCTTCTGCCTGGAATGCTCTCGCTACTCACCCAAGGTTTTTCTCATTTCCGTATTCCTGATTATCTCATTTTAGCCCTTTGGGACCTGGTTTAGGGAGTCTTTTTTTTCCCCTCAGGAAATCTGCCTGAGTATGGGCTTCTACATTTCCAGAGGACAGCCTGCATACCTCTATGGAACCCTTGTCTCAGGGACTGATGTTTATTTCTGTCTCTTTTCCACACTTTTTCCAGTAGATGGAGTTATTTTTCATTGATTTCTCTGGTGCCTAGACAGGGCTCTGGAACTTGGAAGGCAAACAATGCATGTTTGTGGAGTAAATAAATAAAGATGGTTTAGATGACTTTTGAGAAATATAGGTGAGAAGGCAGGCTGGAAAACTTTCAAAACAAGGGCAAAAGAACTAGGGAATATTATGAGGGTAAGACCACATCTGAAGGCCTCATGAATTTTCAAGAGATGTGCAAAGCATTCTCCAATCCAGCAACCAAGGAGTGAGGCATGAGGAGAGCATAGCCCATTTCACTAGATTACACTAGCATACACAATTTGACATTTCTCCTCCACTGTGTTTTCTGTTCCCACCATATACTGCAGTGTGGAATTATCTTCTGGTCAGTCAGTTTGGGCTACTATAGCAGAATACTACATGTTAAGTGGTTTATAAGCAACCATTACTGCTCCCAGTTCTGGAGCCTGAGAAGATTAAGATCAAGATGCCCCTGGATTTGGGTCAGAGTCTCATCCCACCCTCACTTGCTAGAATGGGTGAGAGATTTTGGGCACCTCTTTTGTCAGGGCATTAATTCCATTCATTAAGGTTCCAATGACCTCTCAAAAGACCCATCTCAAATACTATTACAATGGGGACAAAGTCCCAATACACGAATTTTCGAGAAGAAACACAGTCAGTCTATAGTGCTTCTCTTCCTTGCTTGTGAGTGGTCCACTATATATTAGCTTCCTTCAGGAAGGAAAGGGCAATGTCTCAGAATTATATTTATAAGGGACATCATGGGCCAAATGGTCAGGAAAGAAAGGCCTGCTCTCTGCTTGACCAATGCTTTTTGGATGACTTCTTTTCAGGGAAAGGCAGGCTATCTGTCATGGGTGATCTATATTCCAGAGCAGATTTTTCTGAGCTGTGATTACAATTGTTCTTGCCATAAATATTTTCTAATTAAAGACTCCAAATCCTGCTCTCTGAAGAGTTCACTTTTAGGGAAGCATGATTTATAGACTGGCAGGGCTGCCTTTTGACATCTTCCTTTTATCATTTTCTTTCCTTATGAGTCAGAGTACTGTGTGCCCCTGGTGGCTGCTCAGGGCCAAGTTTGCTGTCACAGGCCCACTCTGCCTCCTCAGAATCCTTGCTCAGCCATCAGGCACAGCAATAAGGAGAAAGGTTGTATTTGGTCTCACCAGGAATCCCATCACTTTGCTATTCAGAGTGTGTCTTCTTTTGAGTTAATGCATAACTTAAAATTTTTTTTTATCTCATCTGTGCATTAATTAGTTGCCTGTTTTCAAAAGCTTTAAATGACAGCAGTGGAGGCATCCTGTCCTCTGTGACAGGTCTCTTAGACAGCAAACACTCAGAAACTTGTTTTGGAGCCCATTGATTTTTCTGACATTTTTTTAAAACATGAAATTTGCTCCTCATCAGAGGGCTTGAAAAAGTTAAAAGCAGATGCCCAGAGACACACTGACAATTGGATTTAAAATTTTAAAAAGCATCACGAATCTTTTAAGAGTCAAATCTGACTTTGAATGAGAAGATGCTTACTTTTCATAAACTGTGTTTCTGGTCCCTAGTCACACTCAAAAATAATTTGCGTTAAAGAATATAAAGACAGACAAGAAGCCATGAATAATCAGTTCTCTTTCAACCTGCATTCTCGCTCCTGGTGTGAGGTCCTGGGCTTCTTTCCTAGGGCTGGATTCCTGGTAGCGGCACAGTCAGTCTGATCTTCATTAGCTCAGAAAGATCGTTCTCTGGGATTTATTCTACAATCCTAGACTTTCATTACATCAAGTACAACAGTACTTGAGAATGTTCAGGTCTGCAAATCCAACTGTTTGTCCAGGTAGTGAATTTATGTGTAGGAATATGGATCCGATCTCTAAGTCAGAAATTCCCTTGTGGGCCCCAGGTGAAGGTAGCACAGTGTGTGTGTGTGTGTGTGTGTGTGTCTGTAAAGAAGTGGTACAAGTGTGATTCACAACTTTCAGAGAGCTTGGTGGAAAGAGCTCATTTGTGCAAACTGAGATTACAGAGGCTTGCTAAATAATGTGTTTCCTGACTGTGGGCTACAACTCTGTTTGAAGAAGCATGGTGTAGAAAGAATAAATGTATTTTAGAACCAGAAAGATTTGGCTTCCATTTGCAGCTGTGTCATTTTCTCCTTATGTAGAAGAGCATGATCTTGTGGAAAATTTTAACCCCTCTGATTCTATTTCCCCACTGAGGAAGTGGAGATAATACCCATCTGGCTAAAGTGTTTTCAGATCAAGTAGAATTTGATTTGTAGATTGTCAGGAGCATAGTGGCTATTTGACTCTTTTGGGCATGTAAAAACTAAATTCCCTTCTTTGTATATTCTGGATACAAGGCCTTCAAACATAAATATGTATATATAATTTTGTCTTCTAATCTGTGCCTTTCTTTCATTCTTAATAGCATCGACAGATAAATGTGAGTTATTAATTTTGATAAAGGTTCATTTAACTTTTCTTTTTATATTTCATACTTTCTATATTCTAAGAAATATTTGTCTACACCAATCACAAAAATTTTCTCCTTTGTTTTCATCTAGAAGCTTTATAGCTGCAACTTTTAAGGTTTACGATTCATTTTTATTCAGTTTTTACATATGCTGTAAAGTATATTACATATTTATTGTTGTATAAAAATTACTCCAAGATTTAGTGGTTAAAGAACAAAGGTTCATTATTTCAATAGTTCCTAAGACTCTGGGAGTGGCTTAGCTGGACTTTTCTAACTCACGGTCTTGTGAGGTTGCAGCAAACTCTTGGACATGGCTGTGCTTCTCAGAAACCTGACTAGGGCTGAAGGTTTCACTTGGAGGATTCACTCCTATGATTGTTGGTAGAAATCCCCAGTTTTCTAACATTTTTACATGGCCAAGTGTCCCTGTAACTTTGCTTTTGGCTTCCCAAGAACAGATGATCTGAGCAAGAATTAGTGAGGAGGAAACCAAGGTGTCCTGGGTAACTCAAGAGTCCAAAGCAGCTCACTATCATTTCTACCATATTCTGTTCATTAGAAATGAGTTTCTAAATCCAACCAGTCCAGACTCAATGGAAAAGTGAAGAATTTGTACTGTTTCAAAGGAGGAGCATCGAAGAATTTTTGGACAAATTTTGAACCACAATGGGCAATAAAGTTTAAAGTTTGTTTCTTTTCTACAGAATATTCAGTTGTCCTATTATCTTTTAAAAAGGAATATAGCACATACTTTTTGTTTTCTTTTTTTGATACCTGGAATTGCACTCAGGACCTTGAGCTTGCCAGGCAGGCACTGTGCTGCTGAGCTACTTCCCTGACCCCTGTCCTATTACCTTTAGTTAAAATGTTCCTTTCTCTATGTTTCACATTATTAGTTCTACTTTCCTTTCCAGATGAATATCATTACTTGTTATACTTCAAAAGCAAACTGGGTTTTTTAAAAAAATTCAAGCCTATAGCAAAAGTTCATTAAAAATACATAAATGAAAAATTCAAATGATGACATTAATTTCTAACAATATAATTTATGCCAGTTTGCATTTTCAATTTTCAATTACAATAGCTAATAAATCTTGGATCATTAATGTTGGATGAAATCTAAGATATTAAGTAATTTATCTCAGTTTTCTGAATATAGAAGCACAGTGTTGAGAAATTAAATGAATGGCTCAGAACATAATGTAATATGGAGGCAGATCTGAGAATATTTTCTCTCCTGATCTAATAAGATTTGTGATATATCAAAGGTTGAAAAGTCATTGATATGAAATATTATAATCTTCATTGCTGAAACTATCATGTCAAAGTTCACAATGGGTACTTTTAAATCTTATTAATTACATTTGTGTGAAGATCAGTCTTATTCCCTTCATTTCTTCCCTTATTTTTCCTGTTTCCTTCATTCAGTCTTAAGTATTCATTGTTTTATTCACAGAAATATGTCAAATGTCTTTATGGACCAACCATTTGTCCAAATGTTCAGGATACAGATAATAGAATAATCTCATTGCCATGGAAAAACACAGAGTCTATCTAATTTGTGAGCAGCAACGTATTTCCTTCTGTGAAATAAGTTTTTCAGTTCAGTGTCATCGGTCTATCAGGTCTTCACCCAGAAATCGACACTTTGAGAAAAACATGATTTCCTAGAATCACGGAGATTGCAAATGCTTGCTAGTACTTCAGGGAGCAAACTATAGAAAGATCTAGGCTTTCAGTCTTCAGGGTGGGTTTTCTTTCAGCTTTTACCTTCATCAATATTTCTAAAGAAATCTGTGAGAAAGTGCCAGGACTTTGGGGAATCAGTTACAGAATGTTTCCTTGTTAGCTTCAGTAATTGGGGTATGTGTTGAGCGCTTGAATATACTTTAGGTATTTGAGTGGAAAACTGGTGACTTACCCTAGCCCTGGAATGAAGGTGATTTTGTGGAGCACAGGATAAGATTTGCTCTTCTTCACAATGACAACTTACTTCCTCAGGTAAACTGTACTTTATGAAGCTTCATTCCATGTCTTTTAGGGTTCAGTTATCGAAGAAGCACAGAGCAGAGAAAGCTTTAAGATACTATCGGGGACCCGGCCTAGATCCCCAATCTCCTAAATGACTGTACAGCGAAAGCTTAAATAAATGAGACAAGTGGTATGATTTTAGGGCTCCAGGAGAATCAAAACCCTCAGCAAAGTTCTTGACTCAGAGGCTATCATGAGGGCTAACACAAAGAGCTTCACTGGGCCGCCCGTATTTATTGCCACTACAAACAAAGAGAGGGATACTGAGGAAAGTGCAGGAAATGAGCAGGACCTTGTGGGTCACTTCAAAGACTTCTCCAAGTAGTAAACTGTGCCAATTAAGGAGAACTGTCTTATCTCCATGATGAAATTTATGGTGGGAACAAGACTGCAGGAGTGAGATGCCTGCAGCTGCAGTCTCTATCTACTTAATTGATCTTGGAGCCAAATGTCTTCAGCTGCAACCTTATCTTGCCCTTTGAGGTATCTCTGGCCTCATTGGCCACTACAGGCCTCAGCCAGGACCAGTGATTCATAGAGGTTCACTTACTATGAATCAGCTCCCATTGCCAGGCAAGGGGCATAGGCCTAGGACAGGCTCACAGATAAACATAGAAAGCCAATTAGTTAATTTTAAATCCTGCTCAGAGCTACTTCGTAGTGGTCTCCAACAAGATACACCATGTAGCAGCAGTTTCTGACTACTCCCTTCCACCCAGATTCTGCAGCAAAATTATAGCTGTGCTGTACCCGGGTGGGCAGCCACCAGTGAGTCCTCACAGAGCAATGAGGCAGCAACACTTCTTTTTTTTTCCTCATAAAGTAAATAAGACTTTTAGGAAATTTCACTCTTGGTCTCAGACAAAAGAACTCTATATCCAGAATTGGCACAGTCCAGTAAGGCTGCAAAGTCTTCCAAATGCAGCTGCTGTTTTGATGACATGGCCCCCTTGTGATAAAAACCAGTGTCAGCTCAATGGTGGGCCAACAGCAGAGGCTGCTCTTGGGGAGGCTGTGGATTGATAGCAAAAAATGAAAGATCAATTAGCCAGATTTTTCACTGAATGGAAAGAGAGTAGAGAGAAGAAATTGGGAATACAGTTTCAGACATATCTTTGGATTTTTATTAGAGGGTTTGGTGTACAACTCTCCTTTGAAATGAGGCAGCTTTTCCTCTGAGAAGAGTTTGTGATATCCTGCAGTAAAGGACATTAAAGGTTTATGATTCAGTGAACTAGCTAGCCATTGTTCTTAGTTATAAATGGAGACTGACTGGCTGATTTGGTGAGAAAGGAATTCGTCAGATGAGTACTGTGTGCTCACAATCAGTGAGAGGACCAGGTTTGAGGCCCTGTGGCCATAAATGAGAGCTAAAATCACTACAAAAGCTAGTTAAGTGAGGATACTGCTCTAAAACTGCTAATCACTAGGTACGGCAGCTTTCATTCCAACACCAGTGGTCTGGACTCAGGATGATCATCACCGTGGTCTCCAGAAGATTCCCAGTCCTTTGTCTTCATAATTCTCAAGTTGAAGTCTAGGACTTTGTGTCTGATGGGCAGAATCAGGTCACATGACCATGCTTCACTGTAAGGAAATCTTCACATATTAGCTTTGTGTTACTACAGTGAAATACCCAAGGCAGCTAACTTTATACACAGAGACAGTTTATTTAAATTACAATTTTGTAAATTCAAGGGGGTGATGGTAGTACAGGATCAGTGCTGGCAAAGGTTCACCTTGTTGTAGTCGTTTCATATTGGATGTCACTGCTGGGAGTTGGGGTGAACAAGTGATTACACCTCCAAGCAGGAGCAGGCATAAAGAGATGTGTTTGTGTTCATGTGTGTGTGTGTGTGTGTGTACCAGGCGAGGTCCCTTTTAACAGTCTTCCTGTGAGAAGTAAAGGAATCTCATGACAGGTCACTTCCCAGGGCAGGTGTCCTTGGTGACCTAAGGACCACCTTTCAGCCTCCAGTTACAAAAGGTTTTACCAGTTCCTAACAGCATCACCCCAGGAACCAGGCATTTAAATTATGGGTTTTTAGGGGACATTCAACACCCAAAACATAGCACTCAGAAAGTAAATACTGTATACTGTATAGTATTTTTAGCTTTTATGTGTAAAGCAAGCTCTCATTATCTTCAAAACTTAGGGGCAGAGACTTAGTAAACATAGGAATGGATGGGGTCCTTACTAAACATGGGAAGAAAACCCCTTTAAGGAAAAAAATTGAAAATTCTATTTTCAATTCTATTTTCACTAAATTGAAAATTCTATTTTCTGATGATGAGGAAGGGAGGATAGCGGTAAAGCATGCGTGAAACTGATGACTCCGGGATTAACTGGGAGAAAACCCCTGCTCTGGAAAGCATGGGAAGAGCTGATCTTAGTGTTCAGTGCTCCACATTGGCTTCAGTCAGGGTCACTTGCTCCAAACATATTGTTGTCAGGTCTTCCCTGAGACTAATTAGGTCAAAATCCCTGGGAATGAATTACGTTCTAAAAGATTATTCCTAGTGGCTCTAATGTGTGTTCAGGATTTAGAATCACTCAGGTACAGCCAAGGGAACAGGTGGACTATAGAGCTCGTGGTGGCAGCAGCTGGGAGGTAGCATCGCTCCACAGCCATGTGAAGCATGTTCGGCAATTTTCTGATTCTGTGCTGCTAACAGCGGGAATCATCTTGTCACTCACTGGCATTTTTAAAGGCCTAACACGATGCACACATGTGAAGATTTTTAAACCTTTAAAAAATTCTGTTGCATGATAAGTAAAAGGTGTTTTCTTCAAGTGGTGGAGGAGCGGGAGTACGTTGGTTGTGTCAGCCAAGTCAAAGCGCTGAAGAGGCGGGGGGGGGGGTTGGGGGGGGTTGGGCGGATCTAGAAAACCAAAGCCAGAGTCCACTGCCCAAATTCCCATTCATTTGTTCCAGCACTAGTAATTCTTCTACCTGAGTGGGCTAAATGGGTGGGGAGTGAGCCAAGTCTGGAGTTCAGGCTTAGGAAGCCCCAGTCCACACTTGGGTAAAATTCTTCAAGGATCCCAGGAAACCCACACAAGACTTTCAGAGGGGAGAGAGGTCTTTGGGCTGCATGCTTTTGTGAATCACATAGCTGTCCCAGTCCAGAGGCCCTTGGCTCAACTAGGGAAGACCTGGAACATCAAATACCTTCAGATTTATTTAAGAACACTGTAATAGTACGTTTAGTAGCTGTAACAAAATACCACTGATAAATGACAGAAATTTATTTCTCATGGTTCTGGAGTCTGGAAAGTCCAAGGTCAAGAGAGGATGTCTGGTGAAGTCCCCCTTCCTGGTTGCTAGGTGGTGCCTTCTTCTGAGTCCTACATGGTAGAAGAAGCAAACAAGCTCCTTTGAACATTTTTATAAGGGCACTATTCCCACCTGTGAAGGTTTTGTCCTCAGGATCTAATCAGTTCCCCAAGGTCTCTACTTCTTAGTACCATCACCTTGGTGGTTAGAATTTCAATAAATAACTTACAGGGACCCTCAGGTCATACTAAATACTACTTGGAATAAAGTGAATTTCTACAATGCTAACATCCCCCTCCCAATTTCAAGTCAGATGGAGATGCAGGAAAGTAATTAAGCAGAGAATGTGTATCAAGCATTTAATAAAAAAGTCAGTGGCAGGAAGTATCAATATTTGCTCTTCAAGGTAAACAATTTAGAAGATGTTTTTGGAGCAATATGTGGGAGGCAGTGAGCACAGCGAGGAGGGTATGTACAGCCCGCCATTGCTGGCCATGCTCCCTCATCTGTCTCTATTTGCTGGTTATGAATGTGATGGATGAAACCACTGCCGGCAAAGCTGCTGTCTCTGCCCTTTGCCTGCTCCTTGCAGTGGTTTGCATGTAACCCTGAAAAGAAGCCTCTCAAGGGCACGGTGCTGATCAATGTTTCCCATTAAACTGTCCGCGAAACCATCCCCCTGCTCCCGGGCTCATTGCCCGTCTGTGTCCTCTTTTGAAACAAGAGAAAGTGGTGCCAGAATTAGTAATGACAAGTATTGGTTTATGTTCTTGGAGTAAATTATTGGCTGTAAGAGCAATTTAGAAAAAAATACCTTTGAGAGAATTCATAGAAATGCTTGGTAATAATTAAGTTGTTATAGCAAAGATTACTATTGATTGCTGAACCTTTTAAACACCTCTTACTGGATAGAAATAATTTCATAAATTGGAATAAGGGAAATGGACCTTCAAAAGATGGAAGTTTTTCTTTGATTTTTACAGTGACAAGGTTTGCATTTGGCATATAATTTAATGAATATTTATTGACTGTATATTGTGCTGTATGTTGTTGCTGCTAAGATGAATGTTTCAAATCACTTTCTTCTCAATTCTTGGAGAGCTGATATTTAAAGGAAGAGTGAGAGAGACACACAGAGAGAGAACCATAAACAGTAATTTTAATAATGCTAGGACTGAGGTAAGTACAGGATGCTATGAAAGAGGAGGGAGAGAGGATAAAATGATGTCTAAGCTGATATCTTTCCACGCAGGGTGGTATGTGCGTACGTGTTGGACATGTTATTAATGGAACCTAAAGTACAAGTCAGAGGTGACAGTGTTTAGAGATGATGACACAGAGGCTCTGTATGCCCAGCCAAGGACTGAGTACTAACAAAAGACTCTGTGTGCAAATCTAAGCAGTTTGGATCCTTCCCAGTATCTCGGAGGATCTAAAAATGCATTTGCATTAGAATTATTAGAATTTTAATATTCACAGTCTCCAGACAAGGAGCCTAGATAGAAACTGGGAGTCTATTAGAAATATGAATTTCACCATGGCAGCAAAATATGTATTTTAATAAACTGATCTATATGCTGATCTATATGATAGTGAAGTTTTAGAAGTACTTAGGGAACTTGAAGAAAATGAAGATACTTTGATTCTCAGATTTTGGTTCAGTGGAACTGGGGTGAAACGCTGGACCCTGCTTTTCTAATAAACATCCCCAGTAATTCTGTTGCATGTAGCCAAAGTTTTCTTGTTTTAAAAGAATCTGTGCCTGAGTCTTACCAGACTGGTTCCAACAGGATCTGGGAGATGAAACCTATGCATCATTCCTTGGATGATGTGTGGGTACAATTTGGAACCACTTGATTACAAGACCTTAAGCAAAGAAGTGTTATGGTCACATTTTCACTGTTACTAGATCTCCATTTTTTCAAGGCTTTTGACTGTCTCAGAGTTCTTTAATGATTTTAGATGGAAATAATTATATCATGCAAGCCTGCAAATTTTGCCAAAATATGTATTAATTAAAGGGCGACTAACTTGAAAACCATCATCATCCACAATGATACTAATTCTAAAAAGAAATACATGATACCTCTGAGAAAAGTTGGGAAGTATTTCTGGAACTCCTATTACATACATTAGGTTTTCTATACTTTTCAGTTAGGGTGGCACAAATACAATTCAACCAACTTCAGGTACCATTTCTGCCACGTGTGTGCAGTATGGAAAATGATTCACTCTGTTTAGACTTTAGTTAATTCATCTCTAAAATATGAATAAAACTTTACCATATTGTGTGATTGAGACCAAAATAAAATATTACATGTGAAAGGACATTAAGTGTACATTTTCCATAAAAGCAAGAATACTAAGCATTATTATATAAAGCATAGCTTGAAAATAACATACAAATTTTTCACTTTGATCTTCGCATTAAGGTATATACAATTCTTATGATGTGTCTGACACTATGCTAAGAATTTAACTGTCTGCCCCAAGGAAGATCTGATAAGAAAGTCTTTTTCATCATTTCAGTCCTCCTGAGAATATAATTAGCTTACTATTGTAGTCAGGGGTTATGGGGAGAACAACTGCATACAGGACACAGAATTTATAATACTGTTTTACGATGGTCACCCAAAGTTAAACACAAAAAAGTGCAGGAAAATCTGTCCACAACACTAAAGACCCAGAATATTCAGCTAAGGACCTGGATCCCACAGCAATGTCCTGCATGAGTCCAGCTAAAGACCCAGAGCCTGCAACAATGCCTCCCACAAATCCAACTGGAAATCTAAGAGCCCAAGAAAAGGACTCATGTCAGTCTGTTTTATGGATCTGCGCTGGGAAGGCCAAAGGTCAAGGGTGGAAGCTAGAAAGTCTATGCCAGCGGAGTGAAGGAGCTGTGCAGTGGGTTGAGGGTTCTACACTTGAGCTGAGAAGTCACACTCAAAATAAGAACCAGAGCTCCCCTGAAAAGTACCACAGCCATCCTCAGCAACAATGAGGTCCTGAGGTCCTCCGACGATGAGAACAGTCGAGTACAGGTCGGGAAGCCCAGTGGAACAAGCTTCTCCAGCACACATCTTCCCCTCAGGAGCCAGGAAGCAATACTCAGTGTGAGGAGCAGAGCTCCCCCAAAGTGAACTGCAGCCACCATCAGCAACAAGGTCCCTAGCTCCTCTGGCGATAATGGCTGGATCCATATAAGGGAAGCCAGCATGACAAGCACCTTCAGGAGACGCAATGGCTCAAAACAGCAACACTTAGGAGAACCCACAATGCCTCGATCTTCTTCTCTGTGTCTCTATTTATGCTGGCAACTTTCCTCAGGTGGGCCATCTACACTCAGCACTCTTCTGACTTAATTCAGTTGGTGTTAAGTTGACCACCAGTTTTTAATCCATAACACTTACCCATGTTCACCAGCTAGGAAGTGATAGAATGAGGATTTTGACCTAACTCCATTGGAGTTCAAATCCTAAGTATTCAAGCAGTTTGCTCTGCAGTTTACTTGGATTTCATTTGAATTTAAGCCTTTCGCTGGGGATGTGGAAACATCACAAAATAATTCTTCACTTGAAATAAATCTTACATGGCTCTTCCACATAACATTGACTGACACAGAGGCTTAGCCCGTGAACTCTGCACCTGAGGACCTGAAAGGCAGCTCTGATCACAGAAAACTTGGACTGGACCTGAGACCCAGAAGGCACAGAGACAAGTAAATGACCTGGGCAGCTTTCCACTCTGGCTGATGGTAAGTAATCTAAAAGGAATGCTACGCTACTTAATTCTTCTGACTTCGCATACAGGCAGACTTTCTGGCTTTCTTTGAATGTTGGCAGAGCAACTGGAGTTTCAGGAAGTTCAAGACTCACTAGCAGCCAAAGAGTGTGTCCTCATAGCTGGCAGTCAGTCAGACAAAGGGCAATGAGAATGTCCACTCTCAATGACCATGCAAGGCTTTGGTAACAGGTCTGAATAAAAACAGTGCATTCTAGGGATGCATGGGAGGTAGGTGAAAGTATCAACTTGATAAATAACAGTCATGTACTTATGTGGAAGAAAATGTATTATTCAATCTTCATCCTCCTTCAGACTGCTGCCTGGGCTGGTGCTCTGAGAACCACACCTTGAGAGTCATCGATGAGTGGCTACCATGTTCCCCTGTTCTGATCCCCCATGGGACTGAAAAATGTATTCCTTCAATTTATGCAGGTGCAGCAGCCATAGCTCTTGTCCTCTGTAGGAGCCACCTTCAGCTCAAGAGGGCCTACTTGCCTGAGGTTGTTCGCTTTCCCTGGCAGAACCCATATACAGTAGTTGGTAGAGGCAGAGGTGGAAAGAGGCCTTTCACCTGGGGTGAAGATTCCGAAGGGCCATCCTAGTGTCAGAGTCTTTCTGGGGATGACAAAGTCCTTTGTCATGACTGTACTCCATTCTGAGTTTTCCTCAACTCACACCTCTGGCCACGTAGGAGCTCTCCTGTTACCATCATCAGGAAGGGACGAGAAACTGGTATGTTTCATAAATAGGTTTTCTATCTGTGGCAGTGGGAGCAAGAGCCAGCACAGTAGTAGGGCTCCCTCGTGGGAAATCTGGTGATGAGGGGGGAATCCTTCAAGTGGGCAGAGTCCACTGGACAGAGCAAAGCGCACAGCCACACCCATGTCAATGGGCCAGGCTGAGAACTCTGCTTTCAGGGAAGGCTCTGCATTGGAGGCAGTTGTGTCATTTTATGAGAAGAGGGTGCTAAATAATTGGGAAGAATAATTTGACCTGTTACTCGTTGGCTACAGCAATTGCCTGAAAAGTTTTAATAGAGTACAGAAATAGAGTGATATAAGTTCGTGGAGTATATGAGAAGGGCACAGGCAATGGGAATCTAACACAGCCTGAATGAGAAATAAAGAAAGCTTCCATGAGGACATAGAGTCTGAAAGAAAAAAAATAGGGTAACTTCAGGCAAATGGGGTATGGAAGATAGAGAACTGGACATGTCAAGAAATAAGGTTAGAGCCGGGCAGGGTGGCGCATGCTTTTAATACCAGCACTCAGGAGGCTGAGATAGGAGGAGTGTTGTGGGTTTGAGGCCAGCTTGGGTTACAACATGAGTGTAAGGCCAGCCTGAGCTACATAGTGCGACCCTGCCTCAAAAAACTAGGGCCAGGAATTTGGCTCAGTGGCTTAAGTACCTGTTTGGCAGGCATGAAGTTGTGAGTTCCATCCCTGGTGCACAAAAAAAAAAAAAAAAAAAGTTAGAAAAATAGGGAGGTGAATAATAAAAAAATAGGGAGGTATTCTGAAGGCCTCAAGAAAAAAATTTAAATTTATTCTGAGACATTGGACAGATTCTGAGCAAGATTGATGATCGAATACAGTTTATTTGGGTTGAGGGGATGGTCTGGAAAAGAAAAACTAGTGAGGAAGCCAAGAGGCAAACATAGGTTCTGGCAATGGTGCAGGAGAGAGAAGAAAAGCAGACATCACCCTGAAAAGCTCAAGCTTCCTGAGACATACAGGATGGTCTGAATCACAACTCTGTCACTAGATCATGGGACCGTCAACAAGTTACTTAGTTTCTCAAAACCCAGGTTTCGACATCTGTAAAATGAGTATATTGGACAGCACCTCCTGACCAAGTTTGTGAGGATTAAATTAGCAAATGCAAAGAAGGAGATTAATTCAGTGAGTGGAACTAGTAGTATTCAAGTATTAACTGTCATTATTCCTGGAGGGTGTGAACTAGTGTAGCAGTAGAAGGGATTGAGAAAACTAGAGTTATCACTGCAAAATAAGGTACTTGAAGCACTGAAAAAGGAAGCTAAAAGGTTGTCCAGAGGATGAGCCCATGGGTTCAGTTAGGTCATGGCTGTAACTTGGCTCTGCTCTTAAAACCATCACACCATCCATTCATCCATCCACCCACCCACCCATCCATCCATCCATCCATCTATACATCCATCCACCCATTGACTCAGTGTTTTTCCATGGTATTTACTCAGTGCCAGGCACTGTTCCATGCAGTGGTGTCTGCCTGTGTTATGTACCTGAGGCTGTTGGCCTTGTTAAATCAAACCTGGATGTTGGGTTGGGGATATAGCTCAGTGGCATAATCCTTGTCTGGCAAGCATGAGGTCCTGAGTTCAATTCCCATTACAAAAAACAAAAAAACACCTGAATGTCACTTAATGCTAAAAACCCTTGTTCAGTCATGTCTCCATTTTTGTCGTGTGGAAGCTTTACTATCCCAATTCATGTCTTCTTGACAGTTGGTGGAGAGAAATGAAGCTAAATATATTTCTCCCACCTTTTAAAATTGCCTGTGAAAGTGGAGGGTCATAGCTATCTGGGGATGTACAGGTGCTGCTTGGATTTCAAAGCATTTCAGCTGTTTGTACTGAGAGGTTCTTCAAATCTGAAAAGCAAGCATCGAAATGTTTGCAAGTAAGTGACCTGCTGTTGTTCTACAGGCATTGGCAAAGTCCTATTAGTCTAGGCTGTTCATTACTTGCTCTGTGTAATTTACAATGCTTTTTGCTTTCAGTAATGCAGGCTCATTATTCTTTCTTGACTTTCGGGACGTATAGAGTATAAACGGGCTGACATGATCTGCTGCGATGCCTTTATCATGCTAGCAGAATTTCTTATTCTATGTCTGCATATTTGGTTCTGAAATCTTTCTTCAGGAGCCAGTACAGCTTTCCCTGTAGGCATAAATATGGGTTGTTTTAGCTGCACTGCAGGAACCTATGTGATGTTAATGATATAAAATTTAATTATACTCACTAAAACCTTCAATTACCATGTTATTGGCTGTGACAATATGTTATTGTTACAACAATTCCGAACCAGTAAACTGGCTGGAAAGTGTGGAGAGCAGTTCATGTCTGCCCCCATGGCTGAACTTTGGTTGTCCCTAATGAAGAGTATTGGGAGACTAGGAACATATAGGGACTTCTTTAAACTCTACACACCATTGCCTCTGCCTGTGTGATCCTCTCAGCCTTCTGCCAGCTTTTTAAATCCTATTTATCTTCCAAAGATTGCTTGATTCCCACCATCTTTCTGTGATTTCTGGAGATTTTTGTGTTCCGGTCTCTTTTACAACAGTCTGCTAGACTTTCTCTATGTTGGAGAGGGGAAAGTATGAGATGCAGTGGGAAGTCAAAGTGAAATAAACAAAGACCAACTACATGGGAATAGGTGATGGGTATTTATTCAGAGCCTGCATGGCAGGTATTCAGTCAACATCACTTGCGTTTGAGTAGAGATTCATGGGCAGGCAGAAGAGAGGGGAAGCATTAGGATGGAAGCAGGGAAAGCTCAGATGTGCTGGTGGGAGGTTGTCAATGTGGGGAAACTGACTGTCTTAGTTACTTTTCATTCGTTGCTGAGACAAAACACCCTACACCCAAAATTAGGGAAGGAAAGGTTTATTTGTTTATCTTACAGTTTCTGGAGGTTTCAGTCCATAATCAGCTGGCTCCAAGGCAGGGTGGCATGGCACAGGGGCAACACTTCAAGGCAGCAGTCGAGCAAAAGCAGCCAGAGTAAAAGGGTCAAGAACAAGCCTCTTCTCCCTTATACTGTACATAGGACACCCTCCCCCAGGGTAGGTGTAGCATTCACAAATCTCCTTCCTTTCCTTTGCACAGGATGAGGATATTTACAAAGAACCCTGGCTCCCTGCTGGGTCTCTTAGTTAAACTTCTGACCTTCTCAAATTGACACAATGTATAAACCATAACACTGATCATAAATGAGGTGTCCTATGGGAGTGATTAGAGGAGATATTTGGAGTTCTCTGGTTGGACCTAAGTTGGAAACACAGATAAATGTTAGAAAAGTTATTGGTTTGTAATCAAGTCCTGGCCATTCTTAGCTGATTGCTACAGAGGCTACTTAGTTTCCTGGACTGTTTATGAAAGACAATTTTCTGATTCCATGTAAGTCACAGATAACAGGAAACTTGCTGAGATGGTGACTAATGGGTCGATTTCCAGAGCAGGTTGCTACAAAGTGTAGCTCAAGGTTCCATTTTAATTTAGGAGTGGGCCCTTCCCCATCTGTATATTCTGCCTCCCAAGAGTCAGGAAGCTCCTGTAATGGAACAGCTGATTGGGCTGAGATCAGTTGGAATAGAAAGGAGGGGATGAAAGGATAAGATTTTGTCAACCATGGTGAGGGAAGAGCAGTGGTTGAAATTGTGCTGCTACCAGAATGGGTGGGTGTAAGTCTCAGTTCTTCCTCTCACCTACCGAGTGTGAGGATAGTGGTATCACATCCTTCAGAGGGTAACATCAGTTGTTAAATTTAAACTACAGTTGTTATCATGTATTAAGTAATCAGAACAGTGTTGGATGCTAAGTGATGTCATCATCTCACAGCAAATCAGAAGGAAGTGCAGGCTTTGAAAAAGTAGCTCAAGTTTGGACTCTTGGCATTGCTAAGGGGAAAAACAGGTTTAAGCCAATGTCTTGCTGTATCCTTGAAGTATCACAGTGTATATACTTCCTCCTGCATATGAAAGTTTTCTCTTTCTATTTTTATATTATTATTTAAATTGGCAAATAAAAATTATGTATATATTTCTTATGTGCAACAGAATGTTTTGAAATTTGTGCTCATTATGCAATGAATAAGTTAAGCTAATTAGTTTATATATACAGTACTTCATATGCTTATTTTTTGTGGTGAGAATGTTTAGCGTCTACTTGGCTACATATCATTAACTATGATCACTATGTTATACCATAGAGCTCTTAGACTTATTCCCCCTAAGTAAAATTTTATAATTTTTGACAAATGTCTCCCCATTGCCCGTCTCTTTCCAACCTCTGGGAACTTCTAGTCTCAGCTTCCATGAGTTCGACATCTTTAGATCCATTTGTAAGTAAGGTTGTGCAACATTAGATTTTTCTGTGCCTGATTTATTTTATTTGATGGAATGTCCTCCAGGTTTATCCATGTTGTTGCAAGTGACAGGGTTTCCTTCTTTTTAAAGGCTGAATAGTGTTCCATTTTGTATCCGTGCCACATTTTCTTTACCCAGTTATCTGTTGAAGAGCACTTACATTGATTCTGCATGCTGGCTGTTGTGAATAGGGCTTCAATGAACATAGGAGAACAGATACCTCTTCAACATACTGATTTCTCATCCTTTGAATATCCACCCAGGAGTAGAATTGCTGGATCATAAGGTAAATACGCTAGTTCTGATTTTATCTTTTTTGCAGAACATCTATACCAGTTGTGGCAAACCTATGGCAAGCTTGCTGCATTAGGTTGTTTGTATCACTGAAATCTCTAAAAGGTTCACCATCACTGCTCTGTACTGTTTTCCATAATGACTATCCAAATTTACAACTCCTTCAATTCTTTTTCTTCATTGAAGGCAATGGAACCCCCACTCTTGCACATGCTAGGCAAATGCTGCACCACTTGAGCTGTATCTTCAGCCCTACATCTCCTTTGATTTGTAACAGTTGCATTAGGGCCTGTCCAAGGAGGCAGCAACACTATTTCCTCAGGCAAACGACATTATTGATCTGAAAAACTGAATTACCAGAGCAATGAGTAAAAACGTATCAAAAATAAAAATGATTATCAATTTTACTCATAAAATACATTTTTAGTGTTTTAAATCTTATAAATAATCTGTTGATAGAGATTATATGTATACATATATTTCAGTATTGGGGATTGAACCCATAGTCTTTACATTGTGCTGTATTTCAGCCCTTTTTTGTTTGCTTTTTTGAGGCGAGATCTCATTATGTATTCCAGTCTGACCTCAAACTCACTATGTAGTCCAGGCTGGCCTCAAACTTGCAGTATTCTCCTGCTTCAGCCTACCAAGTGCTGGGATTGCAGGCATATGCTTCCATTCCTGGCTAAAAATGATTCATTTTTAACTGCTAAAGAATGCAGAGCATGAATACAACTTTACAAATCCATTCAACTCTCTCTGATACTTGGATTTTGCTTAACTAAAATCTTAGCATTTTAAATTTACACTGGTGCTCTTGGTTAACATTTCTAGGCAAAAAATGATTTCATTTTCATATATGAATCATATACAAATACTAATGAATCATTTACTAACCTGGAGTCTGAGAAAAACACGTTGTCTAACCTGTATTTGTTTTGCATCGTCTATTTTAAAGAGTTTTCATTGATGAAGTAAAAGGAAAAATAATCTATGTAAACATTTTTTTCTTAAAAGTACTGCTTTCTACTCTTTGATTATTTCCTTGCAAGAAAAGGAAACGAAGTACTAGAACCAAAATGCAAAGAGAATCTTAAAACCCACATCTCTTTATACTCATGTGAAAAGCCATCTTTCACATAAAAGAAATTAAAGAAATCTGACAATTTATTCCATGCACTGATAAGTGAACTGTCACCCATGTATGAATAATATCGCTCAGAAAATAAATATTTGAGGTTCACTGAAGTGCCATTCATTTTCCCAATAGTCATAAATATACATTAAAGATATAATGAATAGGAAATTGTTCTACTATCATTGTGAAGAACAAAGAGGATGGGCTATTTTAAAAGATCTTTAAATACCTACTAGTTAAAGGCCAAACTATGGCTCTAGTTTATATTTTTGAGAATAACAATTAATCATTCAACTTTCTTTACTACAGACAAAAGAGAAACAAGCAAATTTTCCGCAAACGTGGCACAATTGCAGAAATGTGTCAAACTGTTAAATTTCTTAAATATAATCTACTGTATCTGTGCTTTGAGAGTGCCATATTTTCCAGAGTTCTAGGCAAGAATGCAGTGAACTTTTGCTGGGCTATTTCACACAGAATTAGCTGCTGTTCACATTATCAAAATCATTAACTAAAGATTCCTTCTCAATTTTATATGTTTCATCTATCACATGAACTCTTCATGACCATTTGGACAATATATCTTGGATGAATCAAGCTCAATTCCACTGGAGTTGTTCAAAGTGGCATTGTTGCAGAATTCAAGAGATCAGAGAGAACAACAGGGAAACAGGAGAATTTTATTCCAATTTTAGCTGCACACTGACTCAGCCTGACTTGAATTGGAAATGGCTGAGTGAGCCTTAAAGCAAAGGCTCCAGGTTTTACACATTTTGCTAAGGGAGTTGGTCTTTCTAGTAGGGAGAAACTGGGCATGGGGTGGGGTGCAAGTGAGGGTAGAAACAAGACAAAGCAATTAAAAGCGTTTAATAACTTAGCCTTGAAAGAAGACAAAGCCTTGTGAATCTTGTGAGAACAGAGTGTCATAGACTTTGTTTGCAGATCATCATTGCCATTCTTATCTGTACCAGAACAGGGAGTTACAGCCATAGGGGAGGGGTGGTTTGAGGGAGATTGTTCAAGGCTGGGAAAGCTTGTTTTTCTTTAAGTCCTGCTTTATTCTGCCTTTGATGCTTTCTATAACAAGTTTTAATGGGGAGCACCATTATTATCAATTTCCTTGGCACAAGGAGTTGGCTCCCTGTTTAACAGAGGTTGGTGCTTGGTTAGAGCCATTAGTCAGGTGGTGGGTGTCTATCCACTAGGCCCTCTACAGTTGACTGTTATGTTTCTGACAAGCAAGGGCAAAAAGCAAGGGAGAACAAAGCAAACTCCCAGGATGGTTAGGACTATTCCTACTAGAGTATTAAACCCTGCAAAAAATGAAAACCAACCTCCAGAGATAGTATCTGGAGACCATTTTTTCCAATTCTGAACTGAGACTTGAGCTAGCTTTTGGGTTCTGGCAGTTATGCCTTCAATGACCTTGCTACTTGTCATCAATCTCTAGGCAGCAGTTAGTCAAATTGAATTTTCCACAAATTCTTCCTTCCTGGACTAGGAGGCAGTCTAGGGCTGGTCTAATATGATACATAGCATTTCTCATTTTTGAGGGTTGTCAGGTCAGCAGATTTATAGCCCTAGCCATCTCATTTCTGATTAGCTTAAGTATAGCTTGTAGCCTTATGAAGCAGCTGAGCATATAATTGGGGTTCAGTATCCCCACATACCATCTTCTGCCCAGGTGGGCCATAATTTTGAATAATCCTCTCCCAGGGCCATTTGTCATCCTTCCAATCTCCTATCTTTACTGTCCTTTTGACCCTCCCACCAGTTTCTCCATAAGCTGGGCATCCCAAATCTGTTTTAAAAGGATTAGGAAGAAATATGGTCTGATTGTCCCCATTATGCATGCTCTTGTCCACCTAGCTTGTAATTGCTAATATGCCCATAACTCATACACCCAATAGAGGCCAGACTGTGCCTTCCAATCATTTGGGGCCTCTAGTTGGTATGAGAATGACTCAAAGAGGGAAAATAGGAAAACAGATTTAGGAGTGATGTCTGTGACCTGTTTTATTCCCTACCATAACGTCTTTTTCTAGAGTTTCATTTAATATTGTTGTCCTAAACAAGTCAGTTCTTCTGCTGAATTTGTGAAGGCTTTTCCCCAGTGAGAAATACAGCACCTCCCTATGATC
>RJWM01027577.1:0-26679 GCA_004363535.1 Dasyprocta punctata
GAAGTTTAAAACTGTGTCACTTTGGGGGCATGCCTGCTGATGTAAATGGAAATGAAGCCTCATTCTTCGTTGAGGTTTGCCTTTTGTCATCATTTTTTTCTTCTTGCTTTTTAAAACCTGAAACAAGGACCTTGCATATATTAGGCAAGTGCTCTACCACTAAACCACACCCTCTTCCCCTTTTAGAAGTTTGATATTTCTCTGGGTCACAGTAAAGGAAATTGGTAATCTAGAGCAACTGATGACCAGTACTTAGCTTCCTTATGCTTTGGAATATTGTGTTGCTCCTTTGGCTTGCTCCAGAAATTTAAAACTAGACATTTCTATATTCAGGTGATGATTTTTCTATGTCAAGTTATTAGAGGGTGAAAAAAATAAAGACTCAGTGCTGCTTATGTACAGAACTGCAAATCTTCTACAATTTCTTTCAATCTTTTGTGTACATGATGAGCTAGAATAACCTCACTGAACTGAATTATCCTTCCATGGTATGGTTCAGTGAATACCATTATATTTCAGCACAGCTCGAGTGATTTTTAATGCCAAAAACATCAGCAAGAAATACAAATGTTACAAAAATATTGAAACAATACCATAAAAAAACCCAGGATCATAAATACTTTACTTTGCAAGGTCTCAGAGGTCAAAATAGCAATACCATGGAAAATTAAAATGCTGGGTGAGAGCCTTTCAGAAGAAAAAAACACACATACACACAATTGTGGTTTACTATCAAAATGCACAAAACCATTTTCTGAATCTATTTTAGGCTTGATTAATAAAGAAAAAAATAGCCATTTACAGTAGAAAAAATTTACAAAGTTATTCATCTGCATGTTTCCTTATTTGGCTTTAATTACAATCTAAATTAAAAGAGAATTACCACCTGTGAAAACGGGAGATGACTTTTATATTCATTACATCATTAACTACACAAAAGAACATGGCATGCAGATAGGAGTTGACTGAGGATTTGAATATGGGTCGTTAAACCATCAAAAACTGTTGCTTAAGAATAAAGTCTCTGTGTCTGGAAACTTCAGTCCTATTGAGTGTACTACAAGTATGTGTAAAGAACACAAAACAGTACTTTGCAAGATCCGTATACAGAGTTGTGAAAACCTGTTCTCTCTTCATCTTGTGATGCTTGACTACATCCTCGCTCCTAATGTATCTGTCCATGGGTCATATCCTCTCTCGTCCGTTGCTTCCCTGGGTAATATGTCAGCTTCAACATTAATCCAATTAAGTATTTCTAACACAGAGACATGGAGGTGGTGGTTGATCAAGGAAAATGATTTTGTGAGAGCGTTTTATGATTTTAGAGACTTACCTGTTCTGTCAAGTCGCTTTTTCTTTATTTTGCAAATATTTATTTGGGCTTTTTATGCTCCCTGTGTATTTAAGGTAGCTTGTTTCACAGAACTACTGTATCAGTCAGTTCCATCATTTTTCAGTTTCATTTTAAAAAGTATATGGACCAGTTTTAAAACAATTCTTTCTATATGGTGAATTGATTTGAGACAAAAATACAAGCAAAAATTACAAAGAAAGAAGAGTCTTTTTGAAATATGGTACTGGAACAATAGGATATCTTTATGCAAAAAATTTCATACCTTGTTCACAAATTTGTTTGCAATGCTTCTTACATTTGAAAATAAAACATTAAAGTGTAAACTTTTAAATAAAATAAAACTTTCTCTATAGGAGAAAATCTTTATCATGTGAGAGTAAGCAAATGTTTTTCAGATGTCATCGGGATGCAATCATAAAATGATGAATTTTGCTTCATCAAATTTAGAAAATTTGCTTTGTAAAAGACACTACTAGGTAAATGAAAATTTTTTGGCTGAGCGCAGTCTTTAGACAACATATACTGTACCTAACAAAATAAAAATATTAAAAAGATATGTAGAATTTTGAAACACAATAATAGGGAAACCGTTTCATTTAAATTTGTGGGCAGAGGTTTTGAATAAAACAGTTCATTCAAAAATATGGTTATATATAAGTGATATCATGAATCATCTATCTTTTTGTGTCTGGCTTATTTCACTTATTATAATGACAAGTTCTGCGCATGTTGAGACAAATGGCAGGAATTTATCCTTTTTATGCTTGAATAGTATTTCATTCTGCATATATACCACATTTTCTTTATCCATTCATCAGATGATGGACACTTAAATTGTTTGCATTTCTTGGCTAGTGCGACTAGTGCTGTAATAAACGGGAGTGGAAAAAAAGCTGGAAAGCATTTTGAATGTTTTTAACACAAGGAAAGAATAAATGCTAAAGGAAATGAGTATGCTAACTCTGATTTGAACATTACACAATATGTAAACATATGGAACATTACATGGTAACTTGTAAGTATGGGCAGATATTTTCTACAGACACTTCACCATGAATATATACGGATTTCAAAATGACATGAAAAAATGTTCAAGATCACTGATCATTAGGGAACTACGAATTATAACTGTAATGTATTGCATACCTAGTAAAATGGCTTAATAAAATCTGACAAAACGCAGTGATAGTGAAGATGTAGAATAATTGAAATTCCCTTACATTTCTGGTGAGAATGAAAAATGATTCAGACTCCCTGGAAAATAGTTTTATCAGTTACTTATACAGTTGAAAAATATACTTACTATGTGGCCCAGCAATCCTACTCCAAAATATTTGTCTGAAACAGATAAAAATTCATGTTGTATCATAGTTTCTTATGTAATTAAAATCCAGATATAAGCTGGAAATTAACAAAGAGTATGGTACATTAATTTAATGGAAAAGTACTCACAGTTAAAATGAGTGAATCAATAATACATGTACGTATGCCTATATATCACATGTAGGTAAATCTCACATGTATTAAGCTAAATAAAAGAATCCAGAATCTCAAACTTTATTATGTGTTTTGATTGTTATGGTAGTTATACAACTGTCTATGCTTTTCAAACTGTTAGAATCTTACAATAAGATGTAATTTTACTTGCACATAAATTATAACTCATAAATAAAATACATAAGGCAATTTTAAAATCAACCATTAGTGCTGGTCATTGTGATAAAAAAGATGCAAATCTATCACTCTACTGAAATTTTTATTTCGTCAGATTTTCGGCAGGTGTCTTATTGTGAGATAGTTCCATGTTTTCTTGTACGTATGCGTGTTGGTGAAGGTGGTGCACTGATGGAGGGAAAAGAACATACAGTAATAGCAATATCTTACTTCCTTTTCTTTCCATAGGGCTATGGTTGAAATATAACCTAACTGTTTACATCATTGATTTAATTCTCTGAAACTAAACTTCATCTTATCCATATTGATGTGCAAGGGTGCACACGCACGCACACACAAGCATCTCCATAATCACTTCCTGTCTTGCCCATTTGTGCATGGAAATACTCAATAGCTCAAAATCCCTTGAATGGGCCTTACTTGCATTCTGTGATACATATCCTTTTACTCCCTTGAGGCCTGCCTGGAGTCACCTTCCTCCCTTGTCTCCCTGGTGAACCCCTCTTTATATTGAGGTCCTCCTGAAGATTCCCATGACATTCCTCAGCTCTTTCACACGTCACACTTTTCTGTCGTGGCTTCTTTCCATGTGTGTTCCCTAGCCACAGGAACACTAGATGAAACACCTTGTTTTATAATTAATACTTTACGTCTTTTCATCTAATGCAGTGCATAACATGTCGTGGGTGCTCAGTATACTTTTCTTGCATAAATTAATGAACAAAAATATACTTTCTTAGAAAAATATACAATGTTTGCCAAAGTACCATATATTTCTGTCTTTTCAGTGTTTGCTTCCAAGTTGGATTATACATATGTATTATATATATATATATACTTATATATGTATATATATATGCATATATATACACACACACACACTCAGGTTCATCTTCTTTTAATGGGCTCAAAGTATAATGTTTTAAAAATGTGTACTTTAATTTTAAATCTCAATCTTCATGAAAAACTAAAAAAATAGAAATGTGAAATTCTCTGTGACGTGGCTTGGATTACTAATGTCTCTTCATTTTAGCAACATTAGTTTAACCTTAATTTAGGATAGTTGGATTAGGGGCAAGCTTCTCAGAAGTGGTGCTGTAGTACTTCCCCCTTATTTGTGGCTCTACCTTCCATGGATTCAGTTACCTAGAGTAGTCAGTTGTGGTCCAAAAATATTAAATAAGGAAATTTCATAAATAAGCAATTCGTAAGTATGAAATCCCACAGCATTTTTGGCAACATGATGAAACATCGTCATACATCCTTGTCTTGCTTTGGACATGAATCATCCTTTTGTTCAGTTACCTATGCTGCTGCATATACTGCTGACCCAGTAGTCACATAATAGCTGTCTCAGTTATTAGATCTACTTTTGGAGTATGATAGTGTTTGTGTCAACAAACCGATTTTGAGGGAGAGATGACAGAGATCAAGAAAGAGAGAGAGAGAGAGAGAGAGAGACTTTTATTCCAGAATATTGTTATAATTGTGAGATTTTATCACTAGTTATTATTGATAATCTCTTATTGTTCCTTATTTATATGAAACTTTATTATTGGTGGGAAGACAATACATATAAGATTTGGTACTATACATGGTGTTAGGCATATGTTAGAGGTCTTACAATATGTTCTGCATAGATAAAGGAAGATTATTCTATTTTTTAGATGTCAGACTAATGAAAAGTATACTCTTAGTCAATTGATTATTGTCTTTCTATTCATTGGTATGTAATGCACAGAACCTGGCTTACCAAGATGTATGATTACTTACAATTCCATGAGCAACACACACTTTATTCCTCACAGTCATGCCATTATAATTTGCTTGGGAACAAAAAGGAATTCATCATCTATTTTTGATGTGTGGTCAAGGATCACAATCGTACAGAAAGAATTGACAACCTTGACTGGTGGTCATTACTAATTTAATAAGCAGTCTTCAAAGGTCTTGCAGATACAAAAGAATCTGAAGTTACATGTGTAACATGCATCACGGGCAAAATACTTAATTCTATTCGCTTTGAAACCTAAGGACAGCTATTAAAATTTTATGGTGCAAATTAAAATTTAACATAAAACACAAAATCAAAAGAATCTTTTTTTCCCCCCTCAGCACCGTTAAGGATCAGCTTTCTGAGTGGAGACTCAGTGTTCAATGTCATGTCCTTTCCTTCTAGAGAGCCAGATTAGAGCTAATCAGGAGTGACAAGAGGAACATTATCTGTCTGTATTTTTCAATTGGGAATTTTTAAATTACTTTTTAATAAACATGTAACGGAGACACAAGGTAGTCAAATTTTGGAGAAGAAAATGTGACACAGGGAAAATATTTGCATCAGTGACAGTCCCAGAGCTCTGAAAAAATGTGTCACTTCACTGAAGAGCAAACACCTGCAACTTGTGTAAACATAGACACGTACAGTTCATTTTCACCACTGCCTACTTGTCAATGAAGAAGAAATATGATGATGTGCTGTTTTTATGACCCTCTCCAATAAATTATGAGTAATGACTGAAATAATTGAGAACAAATCTCTTTAGCTTTTTTAGTGAGCCTGCATCCTGAGATCTGATCCCGTGTCACACAGGAATGGAAGTGCTAGACATGGTCAAGATGAAAGTCCAGAACGGCATGAAAAACTTTCCATGTCTACTGAGTTGTCTCTTTAACCCCACATAGGGGAATTCTAAAGACAGGATAAGTTTAGGCAGAGAGTAAAAAGTTCCTAAATTAGCAAGGTTTAAAATTTAATGCTGGAGGGGTTGTGGGGAAAAAGGAACTCTTCTCCATTGTTGGTGGGACTGTAGACTGGAGCAACCACTGTGGAAGTCAGTGTGGAGATTCCTCAAGAAGCTAGGATTAGAGATCTCATTCAACCCAGCTATCCCACTTCTGGGCATTTTCCCAGAAGAATTGAAAACATCATACCACAGTGATATCTGTGCACCCATGTTTATAGCAACCCAATTTATAATAGCCAGATCTTGGAAACAACCCAAGTGCCCATCAATCAAAGAATGGATAAAAAAGATGTGGTATTTTTATACAATGGAGTACTACCCAGCTGTTAAGAAAGATTGCATTGAGACTTTTATAAGTAAATGGACACGACTTGAGACCATACTCATGAGATAAATCAAACCCACATGTGTAAATACCGTATTGTCTCCCTAGTGTAAGAAACTGGAAAAGTATAGATGTTCCAAAATCTATAATAAATACTATGTAAGAGTAAAAAAACAGCTCAAAGAGCAAAAGTAATTGGGAAGGGAAAAGGGGGAAATAGGGAAGGGAAAAGGAAAAGATATAAATCTGTATATATGTATATGTTAGATAACTAAAACGAATATACTGCTGAATGTATCAGTTATTGAGAAAGAACAATTAATACTCATATGATTAGATCAATTTTACATGTCTATATCTGTTAATGTAAACAAACATTTTGAAAATAATGATACGCAATATTGCAACCATTGTCAAGTTTCTACCATCCTGTTTTGTAAACCTGTAATGTTACTATTGTGCATTTACTCTGTCATTTGTCTCTTTTGTTTTTTGTCTTTCTTATATGTGTCTTTTTTTCTCTTAAATAAAAAAATTTAATGCTAGTTAATAATTATATTCAATTAAAAAAAGAGGCAGTCTTAGTAACTAATGCAACATTTCTTTATTAAGAGCCGGATGTGGTGGCACACGCCTTTAATCCCAGCACTCAGGAGGCTGAGGTACGAAGAGCGTTGTGAGTTCGATGCCGGCTTGGGCTACAATGTGAGCGCAAGGCCAGCCTGAGCTATGTAGTGCGACTCTGCCTCAAAAAACCAGGGCTGGGAGTTTGGCTCAGTGGCTTAAGCGCCTGCCCTGGCAGATGTGAGGTTGTGAGTTTGATCCCCGATGCCACAAAGAAAAAAAAATCATTTCTTTATTAACTGTAATACTTTACTCTTTGCAATTTTAATACTTTTATTAGTATATCCACGTCTGCAGTACATAATTATTACATCCTTTGTGTGGAACTTGTACACGTACATATCTTAATTTTTTTATCATCCCATTCTCCTTCCTTTTCTCCCCTTCTCTGCATCTCTTGGTCCCCTCCCCTTTTGCAAGAGATCTATCTCCCTATTGTCGGTTATCTATATTCATCTTGTTCTTTAATTTTATTTTGAGCTTCTTAGAGAAACCATAAAATGTGGAAGATTTTGTGTCTTATTTTATGGAGCATTATGGTCTTAAGGTGCACCCATTTTTCTGCAAATGACTCAAGTGTATCCTTCTTTATGGCACAGTAATACTCCACTATGTATAAATATCACATTTTGTTTATCCATTCATCTGTCGATGGACACATAGTCTTTTTTCAAGATTTAACTATTATGAATTATGCTGCCACAAACATAAGTCTGAATCTGTCACTATAATATTAACTTTTTGGAAAGATACCAAAAAGGGAGAATAGCTGGGTTGGATGGAATTTTTAGTTTTAGTTTTCTTGAGGAATCCCCATACTGATTTCCATAGTGGTTGTATTAGTTACATTCCCACCAGCAATGTAGAAGAGTTCTTTTACCTCTCTAGCACTTTTCATTATTTGATTTCTTGATGACAGTCATCGTTTCTGGAATAAGGTGGAATCTCAGTGTTAATTTGCATTTCTCTAATAGCCAGTGATGCTGAACATTTTTTCATGTATTTATGGGCTATTTGTTGTTCTTCTGAGATGTGTCTGTTCATTTTAGTTGCCCATTTTTTGATTTGGTCTTTTGATGGGTCTATTTTAAAAATTTCTTCATATATTCTAGATAGTGTCTTCTTTCTGAGAAATAGTTGGTGATATCCCATCTACAGGTTGTCTCTTCACCTTCCTGGGTGTTCCTTTTGCTATGAACAAAGCGCTTCAGTTTGATACGGTCCCATACATTGATTCTTGATGTTATTTCTTGCCCCTTTGGAGTTCTGTTCAGAAATTCTTTTCCTAGACCTATGTTTTCAAGAGTTTTACCTATTTTATCTTCCAACAGATTATTTTGTTTTTAGCATTTAAATCTTTGCTCTATGTTGATTTTAGTTTAGTACCTGGTGAGAGATATGTGTCTAGATTCAATCTTTGGCAGGTGGTCGGCCAGTTTACCCAGTACCATTTATTAAGAAGTCCTTTTTTCCTCCAGTATATGCTTTTGGCCCCTTTGTCAATGGCACCCACAAGAGATGTAGACATTATATATAGTAAACATGAATAATAATAATAAAGTAATAATAAAAATGGAGAAAGGGAATTTAGAATAGGAAGGGGGAAGTGGATGGGGAGGGGCGGAGGAATAAAAAAGAATCAAGATGCATTATGTACACGTTCCTACTTTCTAAGATCAGTATAAATTTCTTGTTCTGAAAAATGTACTAATAAAATAAAATGTAATGAAATAAAAAAGATCAGGTAGCTGAATGTGCCCGGGGTTATTTCTAAATCCTTTATTCTGTTTCATTGATCCACATTTCTGTTTTTGTGCTAGCACTATGCTGCTCTTAAATCCCATAGCTTTGTAACATAACTTGAAGTCTGGGATTGCAGTGCTTGCTGCTCTGCCTTGTTGCTCAGGAATGCTTTCGCTCTTCTGCATGTGTTCTGGTTCCAAGTGAATCTGAGTATCTTTTTCTCTAGTATTGGGAGGAATGCAGTTGGTATTTTGATCACGACTGCAGTAAATCTGCATATCAGCTTTGGATTGTGATTACATTAAATCTGTATATCAATTTGCCTATATTAGTTCTGCCTATCCAGGAACAGGGACTATCTTTCCATTTTTTGATTTCCTCTTTGACCTTCTTTTTCAGAGGGCTGCAGTTTCATTGTAGGAGTCTTATTTCCTTGGTTAGGTTGATTCCTAAGTGTCGCAAAGGTCCAAATATTTAGTGTTCTGAGAAGAGTTTTGAGGAGAGTCTGTAAAAATGAAACACACTGCTAGAGGTAACTTTGCCTGAACATAGACACATCACATGTTCTTGCCTTCCCCTAGGTTTATTTGTTAATAGCAATAGGAAATGTGAGTGCTTGGAGTTTATAGACATTATACTTGAATAAAATCTTGCAAAACTAACTGATTGTGCAAATTATTCTTTAAATCAGGATGCTTTTTAGCATGAAAGTGTGCTTGCTAACATATTAGTCCAGATTAGGAATGAACCAGTGATACTCAGGACATAGTAAGATGTCCAGTGTTCCCAGAAATAGTGATAATTGCTATTCAGTGTTGCACCTGAAGCAATGTATATCCCTAAAGTGCTTTCCATTATTAAAAACGTATTTAGGTTTTGTGTGGTGGTGCATGGCTATAATTCCAGCATTCTGGGAGGCTGAGGGAAGAGGACTGCATGTCTGAGCCCAGCACAGGACGTTTAATGGATTAATGATCTTTTCTCAAAATAAAATTTTAGAAAAGCACTGGGGATGTATGTCAGTGTACTGCAAAATAAAATACCACAAAATTAAAAAATTTAGAAAAGTACTGGGAATATAGGTCAGCGTATATTTAGTATGAACCATGTTCTATCACATGCTAGGGATAATAAAGGAAATGATAGAATGTTTGGTTCTGAAATTTTAGTTCACATTCCAGCTTCTTCAAACTATTAGTTTTGGAATGATGTAAGGGTTGCTTACTCATTAAATCTCTGGATCATCTTATGTATTATGTAGATAATAAAGCTATATATATATATATATATATATATACACTATATGTCTATACATATACATATATAGTATATGTATATATACATATACATATATACGTGTACATATATACACATATATACGTGTATATATATACATATACATATATGTATACACATACAGTACTAGCCAGATGTTCAACAGATGATAACTACTGGTGTAGCATAAATTCCACACAGGTCTACAAATTTAGAGTTAGCTAAGTGATTTGCATTGCAACTACCTACTCAAACCTATTGTCTATGGGAAATGAAATATAAAAGCTTAGTAAATTCTTGTTGAATGAACAATGAATGGAAATGAGGAATAATTAAACAAAAAATTGATAATTTATTTTACATAAATGTAGGTTTATTGGGTATTTTTTCTATTTTAAAAACTCAAAACTGACTTGAATGAATAAAGACCAGTATGACAGAAAATAAAATAATATTATTGTTCTAATTTTTTACTTCTTAAACTGGTTTCACATTAGAATCTTCTGGGGTATATTAAATACTGGCACATGGGTCTAAGTCCCAGTGATTCTAATATTATTGATGTAGGGTAGGATCCAATGTTAAAACTGTAAGTGTTCCCAAGTTATTGTGTGTTGCCATTTTAACAATAACTTATCTAGGTTATATGCTAAGAAAGTATAACATTGCATTTGAAGGAAATGGACTGATATAAAGGAAATGGGTTGGGATGATAGAATGCTGAGAAAATATGATCTAGAAATATTGTTAGAAGAATTCAACAGGAAATTTAGATCTATAAAATACTCGATTCTCATACTCAAAGATGTAGGGTAGAATTAAGCCAGATGGAAAGTGTGTATTCTACATAAAGTGGTAAGCAATTTTACCACAGGAATGTTATCAGCAGGGCCCATATTTTCCTGGTCTTCAGATGTTGTAAGAAGAGGCAGAACTCAAAGTTTTCAACATTTTTTCCCAATGTTTATATGTTAGATTAATTTTTTTAACCAGCTGGTGGTCTGAAAGTGTTTGTATAGATCTTGTCTTACTATTATGTGGCTTGCTGTTTTATGCCCAGAGTCGGGAAATAAGGACTGAATGGTCAAATCTAGCCTGCCACTCATACTTATACAGCATATTAGATCAGGATAATGTATACAATGCATTATTGATTGAAAGATATCAATATATCTTGTGGTATTAAACTTTTATTAAATGCAAATTTCAATTTGGGATAGGGCCACACATTCATTTGCATATTACCTGTTGGTTTTCACTCGGCAAAAGTTAGTAGTTGTAAAAAAGAGTCTATTTTTTTCATAATACGTGCACTACAAGTTGTAGTGATGCATTCGTAACTTGACAAGACTACAAAATGACATTGTTATATTGTGTCTTTTTCATTTACCTTTAGCATATATCCATTATATCAAAATGAGGAAAAGTGGACCACAAATACTTGACAGACTGATTGTCTCCATGATGTCTTCATCCTCATCTTTGGAACTAGTATGTCACTTTCTATGACACAAAGGACTTTGCAGATGGACTCGCATTGAGAACTATGAGATGGAATACTGTGTGGATTGTCTAATGCAATCACAAGGTTCCTTATAGAAGGGACTAGCAAAGTAAGACAGAGAGAGAGAAAGTGAAGTAATTAAAAGCGGTGAAAGACAGAGGAATGGTGCAAGCCACAGGCCAAAATATTTCACAATCCTGCAGAAGTTAGAAGAACAAGGAACAGAGTCTGCTTTATAGACTTCAAAACGAAGTGACCCTGCTGTTATTTTGGATTAGCCTGATAAGACTGTTTCAGAACTCTAATACCCAAAGCTATAAGAGAACATATTTGTGTTCCCTTAAACCACGAATTTTTGGTAATTTTTGGTAAATTGCCTACACAGGAAACTAATATAAAATGCCACACATTTAAAGGACAGTGGAATATGAATTATTTTATTATTGAATTTGATGGCAAAGCATTGTGCTGAAGTTCAATGTCTTTATAGATATGCTAAAAATCTGCAACATAAAATGACACTACTAGAATAAACACTCTCACAGTATTCCCAATGCGTAGGACAGCACTGGTCAGGAAATTTTTAAAAGAAAATAATTCAACAGAAATTATTTTTGAAAATGAGTACCGAATATGAAGCTGCAACCAAAGTAAACTTTGAAATGCCTCGTTTGTTAACCTACCAAAAAAAAAAAAAAAAAAAAAAAAAAAAAAAAAAAAAAAAAAGAAAAGAAAAAAAAACAAAACCTGACAATGAGTTAATTAAGTCATTTGTTTGCAACAACCAAAGAAATATATTTAGGGAAAATGAAATTATTTATCCCTACTAGACATCTGCTTGAAGAGTTGAGGACATCTAGTACAACATCTAGGCAAATTTTAAAAAAATGACAAACAATTTTGAATGGGTATCTTTGGTTTTCAGTGAGTTGACTGACATCATGTGGCCTAGTTGTTTAAGAAGTCAATCTTAAGTTTGAAGATATTGAAGAAGTAATTTGTGTGGAACAGTTACAGGCAGGAATCTCTTCAAAGAATTAAAAAAAAATTATTTACTGCAACCTGAAGTGGAATATGCTAAGATATGTTATAAATGAACATAAAAATATATGTGAATCAGAAACAGGTTTCATTAGATCAATTTACAAAGCTTATAGATATGTGAGATATTTGTCAGTCTATTGCTATTAACTGTATTATTAAATAGCAGATACTTTGCAGAATATAATGAATTAGAATATATCATGTGTTATTTAGCTGATAGCATCAATGTTGAATGTCATTCACACTTCTGGATTTAATAATTGTCAGGTTTTTTTTTTAACAGAAACTGGACAACTGTCTTGACTTCTTGCATTCCATCAACTGAATGTTATTTAACTTATCCCTGAGTTTGAATTCTTTCTAAGCAATGAAAGACTTTTTCAACTGTTATTATGGAACACAATGTGTTTTGGAAATTAGGTCCCTTTTATTGGAGGCTTGATGATGCATAATGAATTAAACCAAAGGGTTCAAAGCAAAATAGTATTTATATTTGAAATTGGTACCACAGTAATGCTATTTCGACAATAACTAATGTTACAGGAAGTATCAAGCTGCTTTATACATTTCTGTTCGTTGAAAGTTAAAAAATAATATCACCAGTTCTAGACAAATCCTGGTAGTTGTATTTTAAAACTCGAAATACAATTACACTAACATTTTCATATCTCAAATCCAGCAGGAAAAAAATCTCCGTATTTTGAAATCAATTTCACTGTACAATTGAGGAACTTCCACCTAACATTTAATTGGAAGGGATTAATCTGTTGTAATGACAAGCTGAAAGTTAAGTATCAAAGAGAAGAATCTAAGAATTTATAAATGCCTTCCAAATAATGAATAAACTCAATTAAAATTATATGCTCATGAATTAACATTAGTACTTGGTACTACAAATCTGTGAAAAGACATTTTTACAAATGAAATAGATAAAATCTCATTACAGATCAGCATTAACAGATGAACATTTACAGCTGATTTTGATCATAGAGAATATTAACTTTGAACCCCACTTAAATGAAACATTACCCCATCCCAAAATAAAGACTAAATAATTCCATATTTCACATTAGTGAACGTCTGTTGCAAAAAAATGCTGTTATTGTACTTTAACTTGGTTAATCAAAATGTATGTAAATTTAGGGTTTTTTCTTGTTTTGTGTTTATCTAAGTTTTTAATTTTGCCTATTGGTTCACAAAGTCTGAAATATTTACTGCCTGATATTTTATTGGACGTTTTGGTGCTGTTTGCTCTATTTGATTTTCATTTCAATATCTGAATTAAACTGTCTAGGCATATTCTAACTCATGTAGATTAAGAATATATTTGGCAAGGTAGCTCCTCAAATACAAATTTAAGATGTATTGGAAAGCAGAAAAATTTTCTGCATATGTAGATAAAAATGGACAGTAATCCAGCAATATTAGTTCTTAAAACAAACAAACAACAACAACAACAACAACAAACCCAAAACACTGGGAATCAAACTCAGGACCTCACGCTCATCAGGCAGGCACTGTGCCACTGAGCCCAAGTTCATCTACTCTGTAGCCAACCTTAAGGTGCTTCTTTGTCTCCTTATAGTTAATATCTAGAAGTCTGGGCTGGTGCAGCACCAAGCGCACCAGTACTATAAATAAGTGGCAAGGTATTTGAAGCTGATATGAGAATTGAATTATGACTGCTATGCAAAAACTCTCTGGCTCACCACAACTTTAGAGTTCTCATTATCAGCTGGGGTCTGTTCTCCCCAGGTACCTGAAAGGCTTGAGAAGCTGGAGAATCAATACTTTCTGTGAGGAACCCTCAGCCAGGTATTTCTCCAGTAGAAGTGGAAAGGCCTGAGACACATAGGTGCCAAACTGACTCCCAGCTTCGTCTTTGTGGGCACTAAAATCCAGTGACCTGGCGAAATAATGTCCACTCCCCTGCTCTGTTTCACTTCTGTGAGGCATGTATATGTCTCTTTCCTGTTGTCTTAACAGTACCTCTGAGGGTCACCTGTCAAACAAACTACTCATCCCTAAAGTCTTCATTCTGGATTTCTTTGACGATTCACATCGGTAGTAATCACATGAAATCTAAATTTTGATATATTTTTGATATAAAACTATCTTTTAAAGAAAAGTAAGAAAATAGTCCCATGTATACTGAAAAGAATAAAACTAGAAATAAAATTAATGAAAGAAGTGAAAATATTTATACATTGAACTCGCTGCTTAAAGATCTAAGCTTAAGATAAAACATCATGAAATTCCTAACAGAAAGTCTTGGGGAAATGCTTCATGAGACTGGATTCACCAGTGATTTATTGTATATGGCATCAAAAATATATACGTGAGCAATAAAAACAAAACTGAACAAATGGGACTATCTGAAGAAGTGTCAAAGGAAATAATGAACAGAGTGAAAAGTCAGCTCATAGAATAGGAAAAAATTTGATGTGGTATTATATACACAATACATTAAAAATAAACTAACACCAACCAAAATAAATAGCCCCCAACAACTCCATCAAGAGATGAGCAAGAGATTGAGTGGACTTTTCTCCAAAGAAGATATGCAAATGGCCAGCAAGTAAATGAAAAAAAAAATGTCCAGTAGCACTAATCATTAGAGAATTGCAAACCAAAGCCACAGAATACCATCTGCAAACTCACTTCTAGAAATATATCTAGAATTTAAATTAGGCTGTCAAAAAGATATTTGCAAACCTGTTTATTGCGGCATTATTCATATTAAGTAAGAGATAGAAGATACCCAAACGTTACTCAAGAAATGAATGAAAAAAAATTGTAAACTATGAAAATCAATCACTGTGTCATTTTGTTACTTTGATATATATAGTGGACACTATAGTAGTATAGTGGACAATTAGACTTTAAAAAGAAAATTCTGTAATATGATACAACCAGCATAAATCGTGAGGAACTATGATATGGAAAATTAGTCAGTTACAAAAAAAAATAATGCACGTTTCTACTTTTATGAGGTAGCTCCAGTAGTCTAACTCAGAAAGAAACATTGGAATGGTCATTGCCAGGTACCGGGAGGCAGGATAGAGAAGTTGTCCACTGGATGTAGAGTTTTATTTGTAAGATGAATAGTTCTAGAGATGTATCACACAACAGTACATGCATACTACATTTGAAATGATTAAATGGGCAAACTCACATTATGTGTGTTATTTTAACTACAATTAAAAATTGTTTTTAAAATGAACTTTAGCAATTTTAATTCTACAAAATCTTAAAGATGGGGTTGGAAAATTTGAAGCATGACTTTTCCTGCAACCCGCTTTTGACACATTATCAATAAAAACTAAAATTAATATACATAGAATAAATTAAACAATAACACTCTCAGATTAGCTTCTTTTAGTCTTCACATTTGGAATGAAATCAGGCAGCTATACCTGACATTTCTTATAACAATTTTTATTTCTTACAGTAGTAGGGTCAGCTGAATCTGGAAAGCTTAGTTATTACCATACCCTCCTCTTTTTATTTACTTTTTGTTTTTATGATCTCTCCAGACGAATGAACACATCCACACAGATAGGCATTCCCACTTATGGAAACATGAGGAAACTTCCATTTCATTGCTCCATACTCTCAGGTCCATATTACCACCTAGAGAAGAAAAATAAAGGTAAGAACTCAGCTATTCAACATCAAATATAACAGCTCCTACTTTACATCATTATGGAAATTATTTCTTCTTGGTCATCCACTGGCCTCAACAGAATGCATTAACTGCAACTTTTCTTCCAATTAATTGAAAGACCAATATCATGACAAGAGAATTTTAAAATCCATTTCTAGACACTATTTGTTTTTTCTTTCTACCCTTGTATTGGTATCAAGCTATTTGAAGTTTGGTTGCCTTCTATTAAATTTTTCCCTATGATGGACTAATTTTGTCTTCTTCATTTTCAGTTTTTGTCATCACTCCATGAATATTATTTCGAGTAAAATTGATTTGTGTGACATGGGTCAAGACTTATTCACTAGAATTAGAGATTGAAGATATCAAAGTAACAAAATGACACAGTGCTTGATTTTCATAATTTACAATTTTAAAAATAAAATTGTATTGTAACACTGGTATGTGTCTGCCAAAATGGAAAGATATATCTGATATATACATATTATATATAACAAATATATATGTTTTATATATATATATATATTACTTTCAAAATTGTTGAAAGACAAGTGGAAATGTGTGTGAAAACTTATGAATTAGAAACTAAAATTCAGAAAAGCCATTCCAGATAAAGTAATCACAGGTATAATTCTAAAACAAAGAAACAAAAAAGGCAAATACATTACATAACAGAATTTAAGCCAAACTGCTCTTAAATGAAAGGCCTCACCTAGGTTCTAAATCCCGATGTGTTTAGAATAACATCTTTCTGGTAAGGAATTGGGAGAGCTATGCACTCCTTCTTGGGTGAAATTAAATTGGGAATGGGACCTGAATAAACAGACCACAAAAGAAGGGCATCATATGACCCAGAAAAGACAGAGAATCCTTGAGGACAAAGCAATCCATAAAACAGTTCGACAGACAAAAGTACTGACTTACTAAATTTTTGTCATTATTTGCCATGGTGTGTGCTAGCCACCCCTCCCTCCCACTCTGTCATCTTGAGAGCACATTTAGCAGAGACTGCACTGCTCACTCACACTGCCTATGAAAGTAGGTTTGGTTGGGTAAATTTGAAGAGTGGCACTGAAGTTTGTACTTGAATTGAAACCAAACAAGGCTAGATGACATGGACAGAATGGAGCTGAAATAAGAAACACTGAAAATATAAAGCCCCGGGAAATAGAATAAGAAAATCCTGGGAAAACTTCACATTTCAAGCCTGTGGAATTGGTGGCTTCAAAGTAGAGAATTTCAAAGAGTAAAGCTCACCTATCTAGACATGAAGAGCAGTTAGAAAATTGCAGGTGTGGCACCCATTTGTAGTTGGAAACTAGAAGGCTTCAGAGAAAAGTGGAGGGATGCATGAGCCCAGGCTGTGCTGTGAGATCTGGATGGAGGAGAAGAGCTGTGGTTCGTCTTCTCATCTGTCCTCCTCTGGGTACACTGAGGGTCCTTAGGCACTGTTCTGTGGCCTTGCAGTGCCTGCATACATCTCTGTAGCAGAGATCATGGGCTCAGTGCTCAGTGCCCAGTGAGCCCTGAGGTCGGAATGAACAGTGGATGATGAAGATAAATCTCCATTTCCTAAGCAGCTCCAGTGCTCCATAGCACAGCTCTAGTGCTCCAGCAACTGCATGGGCTATTTTATTTATTGCAATTTTTCTACATGATGTATGACTTGTCCTCCTTTTCCTACATTTCCTTCAGAATCATTTGTACACATGACAGTTAATTTTGATTGTCTGCTTGATTTGATTGAGAACCTCATTGAAAAGTGATGGGGTTGTGAGGGCACTAGCTCCATCAACGAACTGATTCATTTATGAGTTCATTAACTGAATGGGCTTACAAGGAGGTGGCACCTTATTGGATGAAGGAAGTCATGCAGGTGTGGCTTTGAAGGACGTACTTGGCCCAAGCCGTTTTCTTTCTGGCTCTTTCTTGGTCTTTCTGTTTCCTGGCTGCTGTGAGGTGATCAGCTTTGCTCTGCCACGTCCTCCTGTCATGAAGCCTCTCTTCAGACTCACAGCAAAAGAGCCAACAATCACAGATGGAAACCTCTGAAATTATGGACAAAAATAAATCTTTCTTCTTTAAGTTTATTTTCTCAAGTATCTTATAATAATGATGAAAAGCTGACTAACACAATTTTGGGGGTTTAGATGTAAAATGTTCACCAGAAGTCTCATCCATTCAGAGGCGGGGCCATTGGAACGGTGATGGAGTGTGGTACTCATCAATGGATTTGCTAAGTTCAGTAGCTGCATGTACTTTTGAGAAATGGGGCCTGGTGGAAGGTGAGTCACTGGATGCATGAGCTGGAAAAGCATACTCTTGCCTCTGACTCCACCCTTCTGTCTCTGCTACCTGGTTGCTATGGATGTGCCGTCGTCTTCCACCCAGATCTTTCTACTATGCCATGCGTGCCTTGGAGCTTGCTAATTTTGAACTGAGCCCACTGGCAACTGAATCTTTCCTCCTTCAAGTTGTGGGTGTTGGGTATTTTGTCACAGCAAGACAACGACTAATCCAACAATGAACAGATAAAACAGAAATCGAGTACAAAAGCTTGAACCTAGTCCCAGTCCACAGAGTACTTGGATTCTTTGGTCTTTTTCTCTTTCCATTTTCTTGAATCAATTTTGTTTTCAGAGATAAGTCTCTGAGAACATTTTTCCTTAAGTAAACAGTGAAAAGGCTGAGGTCTTCTATCCAAGATCATAGGTTAATTTGAGAATGGTAGAAGACTCTAGGATACAAATTCAGGTACTGTGACTCAGTGTCCTTGGGATAGATTATTAAGGGAATGTAGAATAGGTCCTGGGGCACAGAATCACACAATAATTAGTTATTATTCCTCTTTTTGTATCAGTTATGTTTGGGCTCGGCCTCTGTTTTAGAGCTGATCTGGAGAGCAAAGCTACATTTCTTTTTTTTAAAATTAATTAATTAATTAATTTTTTATTTAAGCCAAGGAAAAAAAAAGAAAAAAAAAAGACATATACAACAAAGACAACAAGCAAAAGAGACAAACAAAGGACTAGAATAAATACACAACAGTAACATTGCAGGTTTACAAAACCGGATGATAGAAACTTGACAATGGTTGCAACATTGCGTATCATTATCCCCAAGATGGTTACTTACATTAACAAATATAGACATGCAAAATTTACCCAATAATATGAGTATTAATTGTTCTTTCTCAGTAACGAATACATTCAGCAGCATGTTCATTCTTAAAGCCGATGATCGGATGCTAAACTGTGAGCTGTGTCTTCAGGGAGCAGAATTCTCCCTGAGGGAGCACGGGAACTTAAAGAAGTCTGGTACCTGTCCTCTATAAAGGAGTGTGAACCACAATTTCAACAGCAAAGAACATACATGAAACACTTATTTGACTTTTTCTTTCCAAGAAACCCGAGCTGGAAAATGTTTCTTATTCCATTAAAGAACAAGTGGCCAGTAATTCAGAGTCCTACTATTAGTTTCAGGTAAAAAAGTTACATTATTCATGACTAGTGTTAAGAACTTTTGTTTGACTTTGCTTACTGTTACATTCCTAGTGCCCTGTTCCTGGCAAATAAAAGAAGTTTAAGAGACATTCATTGGTTTTCATGGCTTTGGTAAATGATAAATTAACATTTATTCCAGTTTTGTAATAGCAACTTGAACACTGAAAATGTGTTAACAGATTGGAACGTATGTACGTTAGCTATTTATTTCTCCATCGATAATATTGCCTTCAATTAAGGTTCATCACAGTATTTTTTGGCAGAGCACATAATTTTTAAAGTTTGTTTATTATTAGTTATAATAATGATTAATGCCCCACATGTTTTAATACAAACTTGATCATTTAATTCTTGCAATGATACAAACATATTTCATTGTAAACGTCAACTTCCATATGAGGAAATGGAATACTTTAAAACATTCTGAAGATCATAGGATTAGGAAGAGGTGAAATTAGGACTTGAAACCTGATTACTTTGGCCTCAAGGTATTCTTCTAAATGTAACAATTGTTGACATTTTTCTGTATGTATTTTATTTATCCACAAATTTGTGTGTCTATGCTGAACCGTTTGCAAGTTGCACAGATTAAAATGCTTTATTTCTAAGTACTGCATTGTATATATTCCAAAAGTAAACACAAGATCCTACAGCTAAAATCTAACAATTATTCTATAATATCATCCCAGTATAGTATATATTCCAATTTTCCCTCTGATTTCATTTAATCTACATTGACTCCTATTTTCTTTTCATTTACGTGATGCTGACTCGTGATGCTGTGATGCTGGCAGTCTCCAGTCGACATAAATCTCACTGCTTTTTATGATGTCAACTTGTTTGTCTATGCCATGTCCTTCTAGTAAATGAGAAGACAAATCTAAAGGCTTGCTTAGAGCATATTTGTGATTTTAAGCAAGAATATTTCATTGGTGATACAGTATTATGTATCTCACCTGGCACATAGAGTAGGGCACTTCCACTATTGCTTGTTAATCTTTCTTGCTTTGGTTAGAGTGGTGACCACCCTATTTTATGCTTGTTAAGATTCATTTTTATTTTACTTAATTTTTTAAATTAACAGATGGGAAGCAGGGTAGGGGAAGGTGATATAAAAAGAATTAAAATGTATTGTGTGCATGTACCAATTCCCCACCATGTGTGCAACCGTTACTTGCTGCAAGCATGAACTGATAAAACCAAAAATTGAATTAAAATAAAACACTAAAATGTGGAGAAATATATAAATGACAATCAACACAAAAACAAAAACAAATGATCCATAGGATGATGCTTTGATAAGATGAGAATATCTTGTTCTCTGATAGTGTCTCAACCATCAGGCTTGATAGATCTTGTTGGAATCAATTATATTAGAACTATAAAATTGTGATTTCACATTTCTGGCACATCTTCCACAATTACTAGTTATATTCTTCTGTTCTCTGAGCCTCCTCTAAGCCATAAAAAACAAAGTGTAAGTTCTCTTGGTTCATGAAATATGAAACATGAAGCCTTCTAGGCAAAAGTAAGCATCAGTGCTCTGCTTATCTGTCTGGGCTCCTGCCTTTGTTTAATTTTTGCCCTCAATATCCCTTCCCTTCTTGGACATCAGTAGGCTTAAGATACTTTTAACTTTTATCTAGAATATTCAGAGTAAATGTAAATGTTCTTTTATCTATCATCGTATTTGTCTTTATTCTATTAAATTGAACAAGTTTTTTACTTTTACTTCTTCCTCTACTAAAAGATTATATATTCACTATATTTTAAAATCTTGACATGACAATTTAACATTATATCTAATGTTAATGTGCTTCCTCTTCCCCTCCTGGAGACTACAAGGTTGAATCCTTCGACATTATTTCTTACATTGTTACATTATTCTGCATTATTTCTTATAATGTTTTGATTTTACCTTGTTTTCCCTTCCCATTGGGAATCCATTATATTAATAAGCACATGGTGTTATGAACTTACTGCATTATATTCCTGTAAATTCATAGGTTAAAGCCCTGATCACCAGTATTACTGTATTTGGACACATGTCCTTTCTAAAGGTATTCAGAGCTAAATGAAGTCACAGGTGGGGCTTCTAATCCAATAGGACTATCATCCTCATGAGAAATAGAAGAGACACTAAGGATGCTTGTCCACACATAAAGGGCCATATAAGGGTACAGGGAGAAGGAGAGAAGAGGACGGGAGGGAGGCCCCACCAGTTACCAACCCTTCTGGCACTTTGATCTAGTGATTCTGGTGCTTGGCTATGGCAATGCTCACCCACTAGTATGTTCCATGCTGTTTATGAGTTCACTGTCAACTCACCACTTTCTCTTCTCATTCCTTCCTTCCGAGTTTATCTTCTTCTTTCGTCAAGTGTCGTTAGGTTTTTTTTTCTTCTTTAATAAACACACTGTCTCTTTATTCTTGGCTGAATAGGTCTTTATTTTTTCCCTCACTCTAGTACAAAATTTTAACTGAATAACTACCATCAATAATTTCTTTTAACATGTTAATTTTATTTCAGTTTGTTCTGGGTACCATTTTGGCTACTGAAATCTTACTAAATATAAAACTGTTGGGTTTTAAAGTATCTGTTTCTTTCTCATTGACTACATCCTTATTGCCTTTAACAGTCAGTATGTCCAGTACTTTATTTTCTTCTATTATTTCCTGTGTGTTTTCTGAATCTGAGGACTCTTGTATTCAGTTAGTTACAGGAAATTCTCAGTAGTACATTAATCTTCAGTATATTACCTTTCCCTATATTTTTGATTCTCTTCTTTGGATTCGCCAGTTGAAGGTGTATTAGTCTTTATTCTATCTTCAGTATCTCTGGCCTTTTCTTCCAAGTGTCTTTGAATGCTCACGCCTGCATAATTTCTTCATACATGCAGTGAACTAAATGTCTCCTCAGTGATTTTATCTTTTTCCAGAAGGTTAACTGAATTCTGCTTCAATGTTCTACCTTTTCATAATTTCTGATAGTCTTTTGGGTGAGACCTTATGTCTTCAGTTTTCCTTTTTGAAAATGTAGTCATTTCAAGCATACTTTATCTGATAGTTTTATTATCTAAAGCTTTGTGTGATTGCTGTGTACTGACTCTCATCATGGTTTGTTGCTTCCTCAAGTGTTCTGGAGCCTTGCATTTTGCAGAATTTTCTTTAGAAAGTGTCTTAGTTGCTTCTCTCATTGCTGAGACAAAATATTTGACACCCAGATTTAAAGGAAGAAAGGTTTATTTGGCTCACAGTGTATAGAAGTTTCGGTTCATAGTTGGCTGGATCCAAGGCAGGGCGGCATAGCATAGGGGCATCACAGAACAGAAACAGTTTATGTCAGGCAGAAGGCAGAAAGGCACAAGAGACCAAGCAGCAAGTGACAGATGCGACCCTCTTTTCATCCCTTATGTTCTATGCAGGTTATCTGTCCAATCAGGTAGCACTCACCTTCAGGGTGGGGCACTCTTAGCCCTACCTAGAACTATGCCAAACCAACTAGTGGACTAATTTAGTGATCACATGCTCTCAATCCCAGCAGTGCACACTTAATCCAAGTGTCACATACTCTAGATCCAGTCATCTCTGAAAGCCTATGACCACATGAGGCTTTTCAGGAACATCTAGACACAAGCCATAACAGAAAGCTTTTCTCTGTGATAATTCATATTTGAAGAAAGTTTATATTTTCTTCTGCCAGATAGCTTTTATGATTATCTTTATTCTTTAACCTTAGTTTCCATTTTTCAAAGTATCCATATCAAGTAAATTGCTCAAATCTCAGTCCTAGTACTAATTAATTATCAGGGATTTTTTTTTCCTATCAGAATCCAATCTGAGACATCTTTCTTTTATCCTTGTACTTAACACACTTCTACTGACATAATGACCATTCAAAGGCCCTACCTTCATTTGAAAATCCAGAAGTATGTCTGCGTTCTCACGACCTTTAAATTATAAGCCCTTCATTGATGAGAAAAAGAAATCTTGATATGACTTATACAGTATCAGCTTGTATGTAAAACCCTCTGAGTTTCCAGTTTTGTTTTAGTTGATTTTCCCCCCTTGGGAGATCTAAACACACACACACACACACACACACACACACACACAACTACATGTATAGAGGTATACTTTTGTAGATAAGCAATATACTCTAGTAAGGTGCATTGCTGTTTTCACATAGATACGTATTTTTGTGAGTATTTGTTATACTTCCTTTAGTGTGTTTTTTTATTTGGTTATAGGAAGGTTTTCAGTCCAAAGTACTATAAAAATGGAAGTCTGTAGTGGTTTTTTACAGATTCAAGTTGAATGGGCTACTTTGAAAAACTGCATTCTTAGTTAAAAATATGTGTGCAAAAGGCTGACAAATTTACCCCATTGGGAATATACTAAGAGTTTAGTGAAATCATTTCCACCTATAACTCATGTGAAGAAGATGTTTAGTTACTAGTGTGAGGGCAGATGAGCAGAACTCCCAAAACCCTACTTGTAGCACTTGTTAATTTCCATAATGTTTGTATTCTAAAAATGACTGCACTCAAACTCTCAATGATTTACCAAGCAGCTCACAGAATTCCTAAAAAATTAACAATTAGTTCTTGTAAGTCAGTATGAATCAGTTCCAGCAAATCATTACATTTAGTAACTAATTCTTGTTTTTTCATATGTGGGGTAGATAAAGCTTTTCACTTCTCCTTAATTCTAACTCGCTGTGTAGTAGTTTGCTTCTTTATTGATAAAGGAAAACTAAATCCTAAATTGGAATTTTGGACTGTGCTTCAGAATAAGGTTCAACAAATTTTTCGTGTAAAGTACTAAGTAATAAGTATTTTAGTCTTTGCTGGCTCACGCAGTATCTGTTGTACCCATGCCCCCAAAATGTAAAGGTCATTCTAGTGTAGGACTACAGCTGAATTTTATCCAGGATTCCAGACTGCTAATATCTACCGCTGCTTGCAAAGTTTTATGATTATTAGTGCCTTTAAATGAATTTTTGTTAAAATATCTTAGCGATAATAAAATAATCATGCTGCATATTTCTTAACTTCTTGAACCCTTTCTATAATTATAAAACTCAGAAGTTTCTTTGGGGATCATGTTCTGGGACAATCTGTTTTCATTCTGATTCTTTTGAAGCTACCTTTATAGCAAATGAATGCAAAAGTTAAACTGAAGGAAAAACTTCATTTCTAGAACCTTTCTTTCAAGGTATCATTGGGATATTCATTTTTTTCCACTTTTGACACTTTTCAAAGGCTCTCCAAATAAAGCAAAACATTAGAGCATGTGGATTATTTTCTCCTTATCCAAATGCTTGAGGTTATTAATTTTTCTTTGTATAAAAATGTTTTTACAACCTTCCAAACAGAACTTAAGCTTACTTCCAATGTAGCTAAGTCCTGAAACCCTGTGGCTTAACTGCTTTATATTATTTTAAGGACTGTAGAAATTGATGGATTATCATCAAGAAAATGAAAAACAGTTTTTAAAACTACTTTACTTAGAGAATTGAACCTTTCAAAGCATACCCCCTCCTCAAACACCAAGTATTATATGCTTTAAGCTCCTGTTATTTCTGCAAAGAGCTTAAAAAACTGGCTGACCACCAGTCTTCTAAAAGAAATAGAGCATTAATTGAACAGATTTGAAATAATGGAGTTCTACATTTGTTAAGTACATAATAAAGGATGTCATCAAAATTTCACATGTGGCTATACCATCTCCAAAATGCTTATGAAAATAAGACTGACACTAAGACAAAAATATATATGCTTTAAAAATTCATTAGCATACATTTCATAAAACTAAACAGTGTCAATTTCTGCCTTATTATAGAGTTACCTTCTGGCAGGCTACAATTAATCAATTTCCAGATTTGTGTGTCATTAGCAAAATTGATGAAGATATAGAATATTGTGAATTGAATACAGAAAATTTTATTTCTTAATGTAAGTCAAAAATAGAATGAGATCAAATGAAGGAAAAGACTTCATTAGGAGAAGGAAAATGGAAAAGGGAAAAGTACATAGCTTTTAATCTTTGAAGTGAATCTAAGTGCCAGAATTGAGATAGTTATGAGAAGAAACAGTAAAAAATCAGTGTAAGACATATTGTCTGTACTCTGTTAAGTGGCCAATATACCAGTTTATTTTACATAAGCAATATAATCATCACAATTTTTAAACAATTATTTTTATGAACTGATATTTGAGTTGTTGAAAGATTTCTCTATTCGAAAAGAGGGGGGAAATATTTTCACAGTTCTAAGAAATGCTGAATTTAGTAATCTCTTAAAAGCTCATCAAAAGCTTTTGCTACTACCTTTCTGAATGCTGAAAATAAATATTTTTTTGGAAAGCAATAATGATAATCTACATAACATGCATATTTTAAAACAAAAAGCAACTTATACTTGCTGGCAGTAGCTACCTTGTAGAAGATTGCTTCTAGATTCATACATGGGTGACTAGATTTCATAGTATATTACTTCTCCTAGCAATAAAATAACAGGCTAGTTTGCTTTGAAAGAATGTGGCAGGTAAAGAAAGTATTCATCCATTGATTCAGGAAGTGTTTCATATTTTGTCTTTTTGTTCCAGGAACTTAGAAATAGAGTGGTAAGTAAACTGATAGTACTGAATTTGGGAGGTGGAAAGAAAGAGATAGTTAACAAAGAACACATAATACATCATTTGGTGATGTATGAAAACAAAAAATAAAGAAAAGTAAAGCAAAAAGAAATAGAAAGTGGTTGTAAATTTATCCAAACAATTAGGAAGTCCTACCTGCTAGATTATTTCAGCAAAGCCTTGTCTGCGTTTGGTTTTAGGTGTCAACCTGACTGGCTCATGAGATACTCAGATCATCAAATATTATCCTGGATATTTCTGTGTGATTGTTTCTGGTTGATATTAAGTTTAAATAGGTAGGCTAAGTCAGTCATTTCCCAGTGTGACTGGTCCTTACTTAATTAGATGAAGGTTGAATAGAATGAAAGAATGGGGGTTCCTCCAAATGGCCGCCCAGAGGACACCGTGACAGGGAGGCTCCCTGAATATACCATCAAAATGCTGGAATATAAACTAATATAATAACAGAGAGAAGGAAAAAAGAGGGAGATGGGTCCTCTGGACCCAAGAAGAATCTAAAACAAGAACTGTAGCCCATGGAAAGAGTAAAAGAATGAAATAAAGGCAGAGACCTGTCTGGAGCG
>RJWM01027578.1:0-26639 GCA_004363535.1 Dasyprocta punctata
AAATTAGGGAAACCACATCCTTTATAATAGCATCCAAAGAGTGAAACACTTAGGAATCAATTTAATAAAGGCAGTAAAAGATCTATACATTGAAAATTACAGTACCCTGAAAAAGGAGATTGAAGAGGATATCAGAAAATGGGAAGATATCCCTTGCTCATGGATAAGAAGAATGAACATCATGAAAATGGTTCTACTCCCAAAAATGTTATACACATTTAATACAATCTCGATCAAAATACCAATAGTATATCTCATAGAACTAGAGATAACATTTCTAAAATTCATTTGGAATCAGAAGAGACCTAGAATAGCAAAAGCGGTTCTGGGCAACAAAGCCAAGTCAGGGAGCATCAAAATTCCTGACCTGAAATTATGCTACAAAGCTACTGTGATAAAATCAGAATGGTATTGGTGGAAAAAAAACAGATGTGAGTATCAGTGGAACAGAATAGAAAATGTAGGCGTAACTCCAAACTCACTCAGCCACCTTATCTTTGACAAAGGAGCCAAACATGTTCACTGAAAGAAACATAGCCTCTTTAAAAAATGGTGCTGGAAAAACTGGATTTCCACATGCTGAAGACTAAAATTAGATCCATGTCTTTCACCATGTGCTAAAGTAAAGTCAAGATGGAGCAAAGATCTAAACATTAAAACAGAAACACTAAATCTACTGGAAGAAAAAATCGGCAAAAATCTTGAAGACATAGGTGTAGGCAGAGACTTCATGAATAAAACCCAGACCACAAGAGAAATACTACAAAGAATCAACAAATGGAACCTCACTTTGTTAAAAAGTTTTTGCACAACAAAAGAAATCACCAACAGAGTGAAAAAGACAACCCACAGAGTGGGAAAAAATTATAGCCAACTGTCCCTCAGACAAAGGACTTACGTCTGGAACATAAAAAGAATTGAAAAAAATCAGGCCCCTGAAATTGAAAGACCCATTCCAAAGATGGGCATCTGAGATGAGTACACATGACAAGTAAACACATGAAAAACATTCAACACCATTGATCATGCAAGAGATGCAAATTAAAACAACACTGAGATTCCACCTTACTACAGAATGAATGGTTACATCAATAAATTAACCAATAGCAAATCTTGCTGGGACTGTGGAAAAAAAGGAACCCTTCTCCACTGTTGGTGGGAGTGTACACTGGTGCAACCACTGTGGAAATCGATGTGGAGATTCTTTTAAAAACTAGAATTAATGGTCCCATTTGACCCAGCTATTCCCTATCTGGTATCTTCCCAGAAGAATTTAAAGCATCATAGCACAGTGATATATAAGCACCCGTGTTTATAGCAATAAAATTTGTAATAGCTAAATCTTGGAAACAACCCAAATGCCTGTCAATTGAGGAACAGTTAAAAAAGATGTAGTTTTTTTTAGTATAATGGAGTACTACTCAGCTATAAAGAAGGATAAACATGAGACTTTTATAAGTAAATGGATGCAACTTGAGACCATACTTATATGTGAAATAAATCAGACCCACAAATATAAACACTAGTGTGACAAACTGAAAGAGTAAAGAAGATCCAAAATATACAATAGATACTGTGAATTGGGAAGAAACTGTCCAAAAGAGAAGAGAAACTGTGATGGAGGAAAGGGGAAAGGAAGGAAGAGAAAAGGAAAAAAAATATATACACAATATATATAAGATAGCTATGTAGCTAGTTCCTCTTGGTTCATTAAAAAGAAAGGTTTGAACTAATATTGTTTGGACAATATTTCATGCCCATATCTTGTACTCTGAGTAACTACTATGAAGGTATCAATGTACAATGTATTAATTATTGTTACTGTCTTACTAGCTTGTTTTGAAACTGTTTTTCTGTTATTGTTACTGTTAATTTTCTCTCTTTAAATAAAAAAGAGTTTGAGCATTGCATTACTTCCATATCACAAAAGACCCCCAAACTGAGGAGGAGTGGATCTGCAACCCACTTATGAATAAACCTGGTGAAATCAATTTTGTGCTAGAAGAGAATCAGCTGCTTGAGATGCAAATGACGGTGCCCTTATATATAAGTTTATTTGAAACAAATCTTCATACGATCTTGATTAAAGTCAGAAAATCCTGAGATTGGCAAATGGCGCAGATTCCAGGAAGAGAAAAATCTGGGGCAGGGAGGATCCAACCAGAAGACAACTAGCCAGCCTTCCTGGTAAGTGGCACAAGCAGTGCAGATTCCAGGAAGAGAAAGATCTGCGCCTCGCGTGAGCCTGCCGGACCGCGGGCTAAGAATCAACAAACTCCCCCCCACCCCAGTAAGCAACCTGCTGGTTGGGAGGACCAGCTAAGTTGATAGCAACTAAGGTACATAAAACAACTAACTGCTTGTATTGTTTGGCTGATTTTGCAGGCCTGGGGCCAGCACTCTGAGCATCTCTTGGGAGGATGACTGTACGCAATGTAGCAAATATGGGGAATTCCCTTGTCTTGTCTTTGAGACCCAATGTTGTTCTCACTGTTTTACTCTATTCTGTTTAATTGTTTTGCTTTATTAAATATTCTGTTTTGATTGGTTTTATTCTGTTGTGTTTTTGGTTTGATTTTACTATACCTGATGGAATGGTCAACTATTGTGAAGATAACAAGATATGCTATAGTAGCTATTTTTTTCCTAGTATCCTGCTTTGAAGTTCTGTACCAGTTCTACTGCTTCATTTTGATTGACTTTGTTTTGTTATGTTTTGTTGGATTTTACTATCTTTAAAATAAAATTTTAAAAAAGAGAAAATCCTGTGATTGCCACAAAAATACTGAAAAGCACGATTCTGTTTTCAATATCCTATCCTTATGAAGCAGGATTTTCTGCAATCATAGCAACTGAAATGAGACTATGGAGTAGACTGGGAATACGCAATAAACGTTGGGTGTCACTGTCTCCCATCACCCTCAGATGGGAACATTTCATGGCTGAAAAACTGTTTCAGGGCTCCCACTGATTCTGCATTTTCATGAGTTTTATAAATATTTCATTATATATTAAAATATAATCATAATAGAAATAAAGCGCACAATAAATGTAATGTGCTTGAGTCATCCTCCAACCAATATCCTCCAATCCATGGAAAAATTGTCTTCCATGATACTGGTCCTTGTTGCTAGAAATGTTGGGCCCTCTATCTTAAACCATCCTTAATCTCCAAATAAAGACAACAGAAAGTTCATAGCTCTGCCTAAAATGCTACAACTACCCTGAGTACAACCAGAAATACAGTAGTATTTTGTACAAAATCTCAACAGTTGCAGTATTTTTCAAAAGTCCAAGTCCAAGCCTCTTCTGTGACTCAAGGCAAGCTCTTAGATGTGAACTTGTATAAAAATAAAAACAAGTTACATAATTCCAAAGTACAATGGCACAGGGTAAGAGTTTCTATCCCTGAAGGCAATGGAGGTTAGGAAAGATTTGGATCAAAGCAAGGCCAGACCCTAGCTGGGCAAACATTAAGTAGCACATCTCCATATATGGCATTCAGTGCATACAGTAGTGAAATGTGTGTTCTGAAGGACTTGTCTGGCCCCACTCATATGGCCTAGCCTGTTGCAACCCATATGGAATCTTCCTTGGGCTGCTTCCACTCACGGCCTGCAGCTTCCTGTGGCAGATATTTCACATTCCTGGCATCTCTGACTTCCTACAGTCTCCACTGTACCTTTGGCTTCATTTCCACAACTTCATGCACTGCCCTCTTTGGGAGTTCTTGCCCACCCTTCTTATGAAATTTGAGTGGAAGCTACCTGACACCACAATGTTTGTTTTCTGTATGCCAGTAAAAGCAGCATCACATGGACCATGCCAATGTCTGCTGTCAAAAGAAGCAGTACCCAAGTCACCTTGAATCAGCGCAGTAGCAGTCTATGAGTGTCCAGATGATGGAGCACACTGAAATGAACCCCAAGGAAGGGATCCCCTAGAGGGCCCTTCTTGACCTGGAGTCTCAGGGACTCTCTTTTCAAATGATAGATTGACATTTTTGCATCTTTGAGTCTAAAATGAGTGGGGTAATGCTGATTCCCGAGGTGCTCACAAGGAATCTTTCTTCTTGTCCCTGTACAAACTCTTTGGTTTCTCTTCCTTGGTACTAACCTCTTCATCGGCCACACTTTCTTTGGCCCAACTTGACATATGGTTCCAAATGGGCCAAAACTTAAGTTTTTCAAATTTTTCTCCTTGCCTTTTGCCCCCAGTTCTCACTCTAAATCTGGTTAAAAGCAGCCAGCAATGCCCATGTCACAACCTGAATCTTGGGCTATCTTGAAATTTCCTCTATATTACTGACATTCCACTTTTAATTTGTCTCTTGCAAACTCCGAGGAAAAAAGCAAAATACAGACAAATTTTTGCCAGAGTGTATTTTTGGCGTCTAGTCCAACTGCAATGGAGGGCTCATTCCCAACTAAAATCTTCTGAGCCTAACCTTTACTCTCTGCATTCCTGTCAGCATTCTAGTCGTCTGAGCTCTGACAAGAGTCACCTGTCAAGCTTGATTTATAGCATTACAGAGCTTTGCTGGCATGCACCTCCAACCCTTTCCAAACTCCTCCTACAAACTAGTTCCAAAGCTTCTAAACCACACAATCATGTACAGTCACAGCAACAAGGCCATTCTCTGGTATCAGTTTTTTACATTAGTTTCCCCATTGCTGGATACCATACCCAGCACTCACAATTTAAAGGAGGAAAAATTTATTTGGCTCACAGTTAAGGGGGTTCAGTCTGTTGTTGACAGGCTCCAAGGCAGGAACATTATGATAGAAAAACATGGTGGAGCAAAGATGCTCAGGTCACTGTACCAAGGAAGCAGAGCAGGGCAGCAGTGCCAGAAAGCAATTGGTTAGGGACTGTGTTGGTTACTTTTCTCTTGTTACAGAGACAAAATACTGAACACCCCACACCCAGGAAAGGTTATTTAGTTCACAGTTTGTGGAGGTTTCAGTCTGTAATCAGTTGGCTCCAAGGCAGGATGGCATGGTAGGGGACAACAGTTCAAAGTGGCAAAAGACTGAAAACTCACCAAGAGCAAAAAAAGGGGAGAGAAAGCCTCTTTTCCTCCCTTATATTGTAAACAGGCTACCCACCCTAGGGTGGATGTAGCACTCACACTATCTCTGTGTCTTTCTCTTGCACAGAGTGAGGATGTTTACCAAGTGAGGACACTGGCCTCCTGCTGAGTCACTTAGTTAAGCTTCTAAATTTCTCTAATTCACACAATGAACCAACCATCACAACATCTTAGAGCATGTCCTCTACACTCTGGCATGTAGAACTGTTGAGCCACTTAGGCTTCTAAATCTCTCAAATTGACACAATGTATCAATCATTATGGGGACCATATATAGTATACAAGGCCATGCCTCCATGACCTATCCAGACACACCTAGGAACATGCTTTGGTAAATTACTACATGTTTCTTAACCCAATGAAGTTGACAAATCTAGACTGATGATCACAGTTAATTTATTAATATCTAGAACAATTTGTTAAAATAAGATAACTACGCAATTTGCCATCATTTAATTATAATATTCCAATGTAATGCATAGCCAACATTGTAAGTTACTTATGATACAAGAAATGATGGAAGATATAATATTTCTTTAATATGTGTATGCATATCAACATCTGGTATTAAGCTTTCGAGAGTAGAGTTACAATTAAATCTTTAACCATACTAATAGTTATATTTAATTAGCTGTACTAATTTTGCTAGACATCATGATTGACATTTTCCTATGAAAGAAAAAGATATTTATAGCACTAACTGATCCAGCACTTGCATCATTAAAAAAAAATAAGATGAAGATTGATCACTGTAATAGATTAAAAACTGGTGGTCAACTTAACACCAGTTGAATTGAATCAGCATGGTGCAGAGTGTAGATGGCCTATTTGAGGAAAGCTGCCAGCATAAAAAAGAGACATGGAGAGCCTGTCATGGCTAGCTTTCCTGATATGAATTCGGTCATTATCGTTGGAGGAGCTCGGGACCTTATCACTGAGGATGGCTGCATTCACTTTGGGGGAGCTATGGTCCTTACACTGAGCATCACTTCCTGGCTCTGGAGGGGAAGATGTGTGCTATTCAGTCTCCAGGAGAAGCTTGTCACACTGGCTTCCTGATGTGACCTCAAGTGTTCTCACCATCAGAGGAGATTGGGACCTCATTGTCACTGAGGATGCCTGTTATTTGGGGGGGGGGGGTCACTGGTCCTTATTTTGAGCATCACTTCTTGGCTCCAGTGTAGAACCTTCAACTTACTGGCACAGATCCTTTATCCTGCTGGCATAGACCTTCTAGCTCCCACTGTGACCTTTGGGCCTTCACAGTGTAGATCTGTAAAACAGATTGGCATGAGTCCTTGTCGTGGGCTTTAGATCTCCAGCTGGACTCGTGGGAGGCAGTGTCTTGGATTCTAGGTCTTCGGCTGGGCTCATACAGGACATTGCTGTGGAATCCAGGCTCTTGGCTGGATTTTCTAGGTCTTTAGTGTTGTGGACAGATTTCCTGCACTTACTCTGAATTTAATTCTGGGTGACCATTATAAATAATACTATAAATTCTGTATGTAATTGTTCTCCTTGCAACTTCTGACTACAACAATTACCATTAGAATAAGTATTTTACAATATGATTTGATAAAGCTATCTTATTGGCCACCTTATTGATAAATACACAGAAAACCTGAAAGAAATAATAAAACCATCAACTTTACCCAGTATATCTTCAATTATCTCTTAATCTCCTAACACATTCAAGTTTCCTTGAAAATAACTGTCATCAACTTTGACCTCTTCAAAAGTTCTTTTCCTTTCACAAAAACAAGTCTTGGGATATATGGAACAGAATATACTGAATAGTATGCTTTACCTCAAATATGCAGGGAAAAGGAATTTTTTAGATTTAATGTTTGCTGTGCTTGAATGAGACTCTTGCTAGGAGCAAGGTTTTTTCTCACAATAAACTAGAGCTAGAAGAGATGAAGTCACTTCCATTCCACTATCCTACTCCACAATACCCAATTAGGAGGATCACTTTTTAGGCCATTTCCTCCAAATGGGAAAATGTGCAAGACAATGAAAGACAACCGGTAGGCAAAAGCTTTTTTTCCCCTCCTTTTTGAATAATTATTAAAGGAAAACTTTCAGAAATCCATATTTCATAGTGTCCCATTTTTTGGTGCCCCAGAAGTCTTAACTTGTTGAGAAAATTTGAGCAGATAAAGAGTATTCATTCTTTCTGCAAAGCAAGAGAGGATCAGGTAAATAAGGTAATTCAGAAAGAACAACTGGCGTGGGCAGCAATCAAGCTCATTCTTAGAAGACTGCACAGCAAATTGAGGATCTGGAACTGCAATCCCTTAGGACCTAAGTGTTGCTGCTCTCATTTGGAAGACCACTGACCACTAGCTCTGTGGATATGTTCTTGGATTGGGAAAAAGCAAATACAACCAGCTCAGCCACAGACTAGCTTTGCAACTCTAAGAACATTCTTTAGTCTTATTGTTCTGACATGAAAAGTAGAATCGGTGTCTGGTTTCCCGTTTCCTTCTGATAATCAAGAACAAAGAATAGTAATACTACTGTGGTTTTGAATATTTTTAACATTCCAAAAGACTTTGCTACCTGGACCTTTATTTATTATTATGATTTTTTACTGGACCTTTAGCCTTTCATCTCTCCTTGTGTGACAGATGAGAGTCATGAAGACCCAGGAAAAGATGCAACGAAGATCGTGTAACAAGTAAGTGGCCCATTTGGAAATAACACCTCCATTTACCTCATTTCTTCAAATGCATCAACATGGGAAAACCCCAGGAAAACTACAGATGCAGAACTGAAAGAAATCACCAGTCAAATTAAACACTAGCTAGTAAACAGAAAGTACAGTATGACGTACATTAGTATGTATACTATATGTAATGTATGGTATAACTGAGTTTACAGTACATACAGAGTTAAAATTTCATTTTCATAAAGTAACAGAGGCCAATCATTATTCTTAATCTATTTCTCCAAACTAGAGCTCAGGGATCTAAGGGGAAAAAACAAACACTCTAGAGCTCCAATAGGTAGTCTCCAACCTTAACTGTGTATTCACTCTTCCTTGTCCAGCGAGCTGTGATAATGCTTCCAACTTCTTTATCCATGCTGCAACATGCTCCCCTGAAAGAAGGGCCATCAGACAAACAAGAAATTTCTTTAAAATAATCACCTCTGGAAAGACATTTGGATGGTTTTTTTTTTTGCTTAATTTGGAGCACAGCGTGAATATAATTTAACTTTCAACTAGTAATATGAAAGCTATTACAGAAGAGCTACACGTTTTTCTCCTTTCCCTTTTTCTTTGCACCTAGTTCTTTGTGCCAGAAATACTTAAGGAGTAAATATTTAAGACATAAGATGTGTTGTAATCCTGTGCATGCTATAGGCAACATGAAATAAAAGCACTTCAGACTAATCCAGGAAGTATTTGGGTATTATAAGAATTGTCACACTGTGAAGTTTAGCATAGAAGGTTGGGAGAAATGTCCACTTCATAGTAGAGGTAAAACCCGATGTGTCACCTAAGCATAAAGAGGATGGGTGGGGGGTGAAATAAGAATCTTGGAGTGCTGACTCATAATTGGGCAATATATATGAGCCCAAGATAGAAACATAACTTTCCTGACGTTTATAGAGTAAAGATCAGAATAGATCCAGGTAACCAAGACTACTGAAGACCCAGCATGGAGACGAGCCGCAGGCCTGCCTTTCTTTTCTGAGCTGATCCAGGAACTGGTCAGTGATCTCAAACCCAATCTCTGCCCTCCAAAACTTACCTCTGACCTAAACTACCTCAAGAGCGGAGAGGTCCATAATTATAGAGCTCTAACTTAAATATTATTTAATATGTCTGTTCTCAAGCAGTTTGATCTCAGAACTCCTTAAGACTCTTGAAAGATATTGAGAACCATAAAGAGTTTTCATGCACAAGGGGTGATTGAAACATACAATTAATGTTTACATTTAAAAACTTTTGGGCTGGGAGTTTGGCTCAGTGACTTAAGCACCTGTCTGACAGGTGCCAGGTTGTGAGTTCAATCCCTGGTGCCACAAAAAATAAATAAATAAATAAAAAAAATAAAAAACTTTTATTGTGCACTTTTTTTTTGTTTGTTTTGTTTTGTTTTGTTTTTGTTTTGTGGCACTGGGGATCAAACTCACAACCTCGCACCTGTCAGGCAGGTGCACGAGCCGCTGAGCCAAACTCCGGCCCTAGTTTTTTGAGACAGGGTCACACTATGTAGCTCAGGCCAGCCTTGCTCACGTTGCAGCCCAAGCCAGCCCCAAACTCACAACGCTCCACCTAACTCAGTCTATTAAGTTCCGGGATTAAAGGCATGCGCCACCACACCTGGCATTGCGTACATTTCTTGTTTAATGACCAAGTTCCATTTCTGTGACTAGGTCATTAAATTAACAGGTCACTAAATGAGGGATTATATACAGTATGTATATTACAATATTTGGAACAAAGATATGGTCAAAGGAAACTCCAGCTGGGTGACTTTGCTTTTAGTTGTATAACTCTTACATGCTGTACTGTAATGTATAATAGAACATAAAACTACAGCACTGTACAGTACAATCAACAAAAATTACATTATTGTACAAAGTATATTGTACAAAAAAGACATCAAAACAGATGTATAAAACTGTAAAAAAAATTTTAAATGATGAGTTGTAAATCCAACAGGCAGGTGGTTAGTCTGAGCAGCACACGTTGGTCGAACAGTCGTTAGGCAGGTAGGCCATTTTATAAGAAACATCTGTGCAGTTAGAGACATATGCCATCCATCCCCCTCAGAGGATATTCCCCTTCACTCTGACCCCATTTTTCTTGCCACTTTTTTTTTTTTTGAGACAAGTTCTCGCTATGCAGTTCAGGCTGGACTTGAATTCACTTTGTAGCCCAGGCTGGTCTTCAATTCACATTAATACTCCTGCCTCAGCCTCCTAAGTGCTGGGATTACAGGTGTGCACCATGCCCAGCTTCTCGCCACTTGCTGAAGCAGTTCTGCAAGCCCTCTTTCATAAGTGTATTTGAAAGGTGGGATCCAAAATATTGTGAATGATGCTACTTGTAGTGAGTCTTCATTCACCTTACTTACTAGATCTAGCACTTATGACTTGCGGCTCTTTCCTAAGTCAAAATGACTATGAAAGGTAACAGGACATTGAGATAGCAATGACAGTACAACTAAAGTTGGGCAATAATGACAATAGATCTTTCCTAAAATACTTGTTTTTTGAGATGGTTTTGCTCTGAGTTCAGTGGGGACTTGAACTCACTTTTTAGCCCAAGTTGGCCTAAAACTCACTATCTAGCCCAAGTTGCCTCAAACTCACAGCACTCCTCCTGCCTCAGCCTCCTGAGTGCCGCAGTTACAGGTATGTGCCACCACAGCCAGCTGTAATAATTTTTAAAAATTTAAACATTCACTGTTTTTCAGTCACACCTTTTCTATGGAATTCCCATCTACAATTAGTAATATGAGAAATTAAACTGATGATTCAAATATATATCAATTTATTTAAAGATAACGATAATGAACACATTATACATGAATAACATATCTTTAGGGGAAAATGATTATATATACCAAAACAGAAAAAAATGTGTGAAAATGCTGCCATTGTTTTAAATCTATGAATATCTTTTTAAAGTCTAGCTTAACAAAAAACAAGTAGGAGCCGGGAGCGATGATGCGCACCTGTAATCCCAGCCCTCAGAAGGCTGAAGCAGGCAAATCACTATGAGTCTGAGGCTGCACTGGGTGGCATAGTGAGTCCAAGGCCAATCTGAACTACATAGCAAGACCCTGTCTCAAAAACAAACAAAGAGAAGGAGACGAGTGGGGACTTTTTCTTTTTTTAATTTAATTTCTTTTCGATGAGTACATGTTTGCAGTGTGTGATGATTACATTTATCATGGGAAGTTGGCATGTATGTAACATATCTTAATTCCTTTTTTTTTTTAGTCCCTTACTCCTCCCAACCCTCCCTGTTCCTTCCAACTCCTGGTTCCCTTCCCATTTACAAAAGCTGTATTTTCATTTTTTCCTTTAATTTTTTTCTATCTCCTTTCTCCTCCTCCCCCTCCCTCCACCTCTTGTTCCCTACACATTTGAAAAAGATCTCCCTACTTCCTATTACCTATCTTTTATTTTGCTATTTATTTATATTTTGGCTTTCTCATACAAGAGAAACGATGTGATAGTTAAGCTTCTGTGTCTGATTTATTTCACTTAATATTATGGTCTCAAGATGCATCCATTTATGTATGAATTCCTCAAATTTAACATTTTTTATGGCAGAGCTACTCCATTGTATATAAATACCACATTTCCTTTATCTATTCATATTCTAATGGACATACAGGCCATTCCAAGATTTAGCTATTATAAATTGTGCTGCTATAAAATATGAGTGTGCATGCATCACTGTAATATGATGTCTTTCACTTTTTCTGGAAGATACTTGGGAATAACTGAATCAAATGGAATTTTTATTTTTATTTTTTGAGGAATCTCCATACTAATTTCCATAGTAGTTGTACTACTAATTTACATTCCCACTAACAATATAGAAGGTTTTTTTTCCCCCTATAGTCTTGCCATGATATTATTATTTGATTTCTTAATGATAGGTATTCTTTCTGGAGTAAGATGGTATCTCAGTATTGTTTTAACTGGAATTTTTTCTAGTGGTCATTAATATTGAACATTTTTTCATGTATTTATTGGTCATTTGTACCTCTGAGAAATGCCTATTCATTTTGGTTGTTTGTTCATTTTTGACTAGGTCTTTTATTTTGGGGTGATCTAATTTTTTTTACTTCTTTATATATTCTAGATGTTAGTCCTCCGTCTGAGGAATAGCAAACAAAATTTTTTTTCCCTTTCTGTACATTGTCTCTTCACTCTTGTTGGTTGTTTCCCCTGCTGTGCAGAAGATTTTTACTTTGACATGATCCCATTTGTTGATTTTGGATATTATTTCTCGAGCCTTTTGGGCTTCTGTTCAGAAAGTCCTTGCCTATGTCTTCAAGAGTTTTATCTATTTTATCTTCCAGCAGAGTAAGTGGTTCTGTTTTAACATTTAGACCTTTGATCCATTTTGATTTTAGTTTGGCACATGGAGAGTAGAGTCAATCTTCTGCATGTGGATATCCAATTTTCCCAGTACCAATTTTTAAGTGGTAGAGTCTTTTTCAGTTTTCACATTCAAGGTATTTTGATGTCTTATGACACGTAGGTACCCTTGAGAAAGCCACCATACACAGGCAAGAATGAAAAAAGCTGAAAACTGTTTATGAATATGGTTTTGCACCTACAGGACCCTCTAAAAGAGTCCCAGTGGTTTTTGGACTACATCAGAGAACTATGAATCTGGCATAATTTAGGACTGCACCTTCAGACAATCCTACTTATTAGCACTTGAGCAAGTTTTTAACCTGTCAGTTTCCTGGCCTGAAAAGTAGTAACAGAAGATCCTTTTATGACTATGTAAGTCCTGTAAGTATAGGTATCCTCATAGTCATTTGCATATACAGGTTGAGCATTCCTAATCCAAAAACCCAAAATATTCCAAACTCTGAAACATTTTAAAAACTGATATGACAACACAAGTAGAAAACTCCACATCATGAAACAGTATTATTAAAAATATTGTTGAAAGTTACCTTCAGGCTATGTGTGTAAGGTGTCTGTGAAGCGTATAAGAATTTTATGTTTTGGTTTGGCTGCCATCCCCAAGGTATCTCATTATGTATATGTAAATATTCCAAAATCTGAAACACTTTTGGTGCCAGGCATTTTGCTGAAGCAATACTTAACCTGTAGAAGTGAACATATCTATAACCTATAAATGTTTAATACAGTCAATCCCCGGTACTGCAAAACAAACACACACAATGTATAGCTTGTAATAATCACTCAAATGATAGATCTTCCTACAATTATTGGTAACATTTGTTATTACTTTATACCAAGCATTTCGCCAGGCACTGCAGGGTATACCAAAATGAGTAAAATGGCCTGAATTATTTCAATAGAGAAGAGCCAAATGTGGTGGCACACATCTGTAATCCCAGGACTCTAACAGGCTGAGGCAAGAAGATGTAGAGTTTGAGCCCAGTCTGTGCAACTTAGCAAGGTCTTGTCCCAAATAAATAAATATTTAAGGGGTAGAGATGTAGCTCAGTGTGAAAGCCGGGGGTTCAATCTCCAGTACTGGGGGAGAAGAGGAAACCAGACAAATCTGCAGAACAAAACAGATTTTGTCAAGAATTGATACCAAAGGGAGAGAGGTGACACTCATTCATTCAACGAATATTGATCAAATGCCTCCATCTCTGCAGAAGCCACAGAAAAAAAGAAAGCCCCAGGGCTGTGCTACCCTAAGACACCCACAGGATTCCGCCTTAGGCTCTGGGAAGGTGGCTTTGGTCTGCAGGCAGAGGTAGCAGGCCAGGGTTGATTTCCGTCTTGCTCCAAACCTGGATCGTGTTCATGCTCACCCTGTCCTCACCGCAGGCTGCCTACCCAGCACGCCCGTCTGATTACCAGCGTGGGGAAGCACTTCACCGTGTAAAAGAAAACACCCCGGGGCTCCAAGGTGGCAGCTCCCTCCCGCCTTAGGGGGAGACTCAGCCCGGCTCCTCTGGCAGATGGTGGGTGGAGGAGGATGTAACCAGGTAGGCGGATCTCCTCTGAGGAAAAGCAGCGTTCCTGGATTAGGAAACGTGCGAAAGCGAGGACAAACAGGAGCATCCGTCACCGAAAGGCAGGGAAGCGTGGAGTGCCCGGAGAGGTCGCGGTCACGGTCACTGTGGTGGAACAGGGATGTGGCCGGCATCCCTCAGCACTCGGACGGGGCCCTTGGGAGCCTTTAAAGAAAAACCATTAAAGGGCCTCAAGACATTTCCTGGATGGTTTTTCAGCAGGGCTGTGAAACCGCCTTTTCCAAACATGTTAAAGCAAAAAGTTCATCTAAATTCTATTTCTGCATGCGTGTGTGTGTGTGTGTGTGTGTGCAGCACCCTTATGTTTTGCTGAGATTTCATAGACAAGTTTAGAATTTCTTTCTTTGCCCCTAGATTCTATACTTGGATTTCTCAAATTAATTGAGTACCTGTGAACTACACGTTATGCTTGGTGCTGGGGACACAAAAGGGAAGACTCCTGTAAGTGCTGTAGGCGGACAGACATGAAAATGTGTGTAATTACAGAAGGTGGTTAGGAGATAACTAAGCATGGGGTTATAAGGCAAGGTTACACACACACACACACACACAGCATGTTAGAACAGTGTTTGGAAGACTGAATAGGAGTTTGTCAAGTGGAATGGGAATGGGGGTAGAACATTCTAGAGGAACCATCAGGTACACAGGCATGGAGTGTGAAAAGACATGCTTGTGCTATTAACATGGCATAAGAATTTGGATACAAACTAGGCATGGTAGTGCACACCTGTAATCTCAGCACTCTGGAAGGCTAAGGCAAGAGTATCACAGGTTCAAGCCCAGAATGGGCAACTTAGCAAAACCCTGTCTCAAAATAAAAAATAAAATTAAAATAAAGGGATTGAGGATGTAGCTTGGTGCGGCACTCATTACTACCCTTACCTCTTCAAAAACAAGAATTCAAATATGGTTATTTCAGTTATTTATCCTTCTTGGCTCTAAACTCCTCTGGAATAAAATGGAATAGTGACACTAATGTAGCAACTAATATCCGGTTAGTGGATTGTGAGACTTTTAATGGCAAAATGATACCTCACACCCAAAAGGTAAATGTTCCATACATTTGGTGAGCTGCATTCTTGGAGAGGCCACTTGGAACAGTTAATCCTGATGTTGACCCTGGTTTTGGCTACATGAAGTCTCATTCATTCTTACTTTTGACCTGTACCCCTGGCTACAATTACTTTTCCACAGAACTAGACCAGTAGGAAAAGAACAGCCAATGTTATCTCAAAATAATCCCTTGGTCATTCTCATCTAACATAAATCTAGACTTTCCTGGATTTTTAAGTAAATGGGTACATCATATTCATAATAGTTTTTTGATATTCAATTATTTGACATACCTATTAAATATGTTTCTGCAAAAACCACCCCACAGCATACTGCTGTTGTAAGTCTAGCAGCTGGATTGACCCAAAGTGTCATTCATTATCTTGGTCAGAAGTTGTATAAAAAGATAATGTTTAAATGCCCTAACATACATATAAGGATGTCCACAGCTGAGCTCCATCCTGCCCTCTGCCCTTGGTCTTTATTTCTTACACTTTCTCTGCGGAAACCTCTTCTTGGGCAATGCTAGTTTGCTCAATGTCCCCAGAATATATTGTACCCTGTGTCCTCTGATCTTTCATTAGGATGATATTTTCATCTTCCTACCTGCAAACTAAGTAAAGTACTAGATATAACTCTCAGTGGAAATTTTCTTTCTCTATATACTAATGCAGATAATTTGGGCTTTTTCCAGAAATGCAAGTGTCTTGACATTATTTAGGAAATGTCAGTAGTTACAAGAGTTTAATACTGTGTACTGAAGATAGTAGTAAGGATATTTAGAGTGAGTCATATCCACATATTTACATTCTGTCCTTTAGCAGGTGTTATGGGATTTAGATTATCTTTAAACTTATCTATACAATATACTAAAATATAAAATCAAGTGCTCATTGTTTAAGAAAAGACCTTGTACTGTAGGGCGAAAAGCACTTTAATCTGTGATGAGAGTTTATTTTATATGGTAGCTTCACATACCTGACTACACCAAGTTCTCTATGGGTGTGTTCATTTGATTACATTGTTTAGCTTTTGGAAATTTGCACCTGTTGTGCACAAAGCAGTGGGTTCCTTTATACAGACTGAACAAAGGTTCATTCATTCATTCTTTACACAGGCTTTCACTGAGCACCTTGCATGGGCCAGGGACTGTGCTGGATGCTAGATATACACAGATAAATAGTGGCTCTCTGTCTCTCTCAACATTATTTGGGAAAGCGAGATTAAGGCTTGTGATGGAGCTATGCTGTGTCAATTATCTAATGCAGCAATAATGTGAAGTAATGACCAACCACATCACTTTAGTAGGCTATACGATAGCTGTTAATTTCTCATATATCTAGGGTGGGTTCCTGTGTGGTTCTATTGATTTGGGTTGGATTTAGTGAAGTGTCTGGTAATTGGCTGCTGTGGGCTGATCTAGGATGCCCTCTGTGAGGACAAGCATGATAATTCAGTAATTCATGTACCTCTCATCCAGCAGGCACATTCTCACAGCAGTAGCTTAGACACAAGAGGCAGATCAAGCTCAACTGAACAAGTGATTTTTGGCCCCTTGTTTAAAAGTATGGTCTAAGAGAGTTTCATGGTCAAGGCCAGAGACAGTGTTACACAGTATGGGGCCTGGGTACAAAGATGGGAGAATTAGAATCTACCACAGGTGCTGACTGCGAAGACCAAGAGTACCTAACATAGCCTCTGGAGATAAAGGATGGTTTCCCAGAAGAGGTGGATCTTGAAAAAGATGGACGTTAACTGGGCCAAAAGGAAAGAAGTTGCTTTAAACAGAGGAACCTATCTGCACTAAGAGAGATGCTGGAATATAGCATTGTGAAGAAGACAAAAAGGAAAAAAGTGGGTCCCCTGGACCCAGGAAGAATCTGAAGTGCAAATTGAAGCCCACAGAGAGAGTGAAAAGAAAAACTTCAAGGAAGAAGAAGGCAGTAGCTGTCAGCACCTTCAGCCTGAGACGGGACTCACTGCGCGAGGAGTTGTTCAAACCTGGGGACACATGGTCACAGTGACGGTGACAGCTGGTGACCCTGGAGCTTTCTGCAGAGAGATGCAGCAGTAGAGGGGAATGGCAGACATGAGGGACTGCACTAGCTGGTGATGAGTGCAGAGAACTTAGTCCTCCCAAAGGGAGAGAGCAGTTGGCCAGGAGTCATTTTGGAGATGGGCTGGCTGAGCTCAGAAACCAGAACAGCTGCTTGCTTTGTCTAGCAGCTCCCAGCTGAGCGCAGACCCATGGAAACTGCTTGGACTGCAGCAAGCCCAGTGAGTCTGGTCCCAGGGCAGGCCTGCTGAGATTATCCACTACCCTGCCGAAAAGCAACTGCTGACTTGCTGTTATAGATTGGCACAATTCAGGACTGTCTCTACAGGTGGTCTACTAGTGAAATCAAAGAAAATTCTGGAAGTGGACTGTTTGTTTTTCTTCTCTCTCTCTCTGTCTCCTTCATTGTTTTTATATGAATGTGAAAGTAGTTCCTAACTTCTTTGTGGGTGTAGTTCTGTTCTGTTCTTCTTTTATCTCTTCTATCTCTCTTTTCCTTCAGTATTCTGCACCAGTTTCCCCAAGTTGGCAGGATCAACCTTTGTCCTCCAACCTTATTTCTAGTCTCTTTCTCTTCTTCCACTTCTCTATTTTCTCTTTAACTTATTTTCAATTTTAACCTTTGAGGGCAAATTTGACACATTACATACTTATATATTGCATATAACTATCTGGTTGCTTTTACATTTTGTTATATAATCACAAATCTAGTTCATCTGGTTAAAGGCTGCAAATTAAGGGTTAGCTCAGTTTGTTACTTTCTAGGCTGTGTTTGATGCTATTGGTACCACTATAGCCAAAATTGATATAATTGTTATAAACAGTTGTTGGTCCTGGTATTCCATGGCTGAGATTAACTAAGGGTCACAGAAAATACGGTGGCACAGTGCCAAAGAACCAGGGACTAGGCCAAATAAGCAAAAACTTCTCATCTCCAACAAACTGAAGAGGTAAGATCTTCCAACAGACACAAAACCCAAAACCCAGATACACCTGGAAGATACTTTGGAGAAGTAACCATCACCTAAGTGTTCTAAATACTAGCAACAAAGCAACCCATCATACACAACTTACAAACATCACCCCAGGAATTAAACTAGAAAGAGAAAATAAAATGACACGACTCTTAAGCAAAATGCAGCTGCAGACATCCAGTTCTCCAAAGGCAAATCCGGGGGCAATGAGGTGGGACAATCTGAAAGCCCCCCATCAGGTCTCTCTGAAGTGGTAACAACAAAGCAATTGAATGAGGCTCTGAAAGAAATGAAATCAGAAATAATCTCTCAGATAACTATAGAGATTACTAAAATACTCACTATGCTTAGCAATGTTAGAGCAGACACAGACAAAAAAAAAATACATGAGCTTAAGAAAATTACGGAAGCTCAGCATAGGGAAGAAATGGAATCCATAAAGCAAATTTAAGCAGATATCCAGAAGAATAAAAAAAAACTGCACTAAGAATTTTGGTGACTGTAAGCACTTCCATACTTTGCCCTACTTCCTCTCTGGATTGGAGTTGTGAATCCTAGATGTGCAGCCCTTTGGCCATAAGAAAATAAATACAAGGTTGAACTTTTACAGAAAGATGGCACCAAGTAACACCACTGAACCACTGTATTGGTGCTGACTGTATGACTTCATCTCATATAGGCCAGCACCCAGGGACTCCTTCGATGTCCCCTGGAGAACCACTCTGTCCTTCAGGGTCCATGCTACAACACCACCTTCTTTCTTTCCCTCAGTCAAAACTCATTCTTTAGTAAGGTGACCCCAAATGTCTGCATCATTAACAGAAATGGTGACACTATTAATGTTCAGTATTTAGAGTTTTGACAACACCTTTCCCCTGGCTTCTGCACTGCCATTGCCAGGAGTAAAGAGAAAGCACCCTCCTGAGAGGCACTTGACACGTCCCTCTCCCCTTGAATGCAAGTGTTTGGTCGCCACTGCCATAAGACCATTATTTTCTGTTACCAGTGGTCCCTGTCTGGTTAATGCCAATCCTAGTAACAGCCCAAGATCCTACATTATTCCCAATCCCTTGCATTTCATCCCAAATGGCTCTGTGAAACTTTTTTTTTTTTTTTACCACATCGTCCACTATTTCCACCTCCAGAAATTCATTACTGAGAACAGCATGATCCTTCATTCTCTGTCTCCTTGGCCTTCTTGCTCTAAAAGAAAACTATGTCTCATTTGAGAACACTGCTTTATCTGCAGCTCTCTCCAGTGACAGCTGTTGTCTATCCCCACCCTACAGTGGAACAGATGTCCTCGTTGCTCCTTATTGCTGCTTCCGGACCATTATGTTTCCCCCTACCTAGAACTCCCCACCTTTAGCTCTAATTTTAGTCAGACTCCACTGCTGTGGTTGCAGTCATATGACCACTGTTGTACCCATCCTTGCTCTGGGAGCCTTTAAAGAAACTAGCTAGACAGATAGATAGATAGACAGAATAAGATTCTCCCCAAACTATCATATCTCAAATCCTTCTCACTTCAAAAAAGCTTGATCTCCATTTTAGCTCACCTACATCTCTGCATCCTTGTGTGTCCTCTAACCCAGCTTAGGTTCCTTGGTCCATTGTTATGATCAGTCTTTGAAATGTTCCCTTAGTTCCTTGTTCTTCTATTACTTCATTGTATTTTTCTGAAAAGCACACATCTTTCTTAAATCTAACTCTCCACCTATCCTTGCTCAAATGCAGCAGGTAGAACTGGTTAGGAAAAATCACATCCTATCCTAACCCTTCTGTAAGTTTATGCCTGCTCACTTTGAACAGCCATTTGATGGCACCCTTTTGATGTCAATCCTAATTATATTACCCTAGCACAATCATCAGCCCACTCTCACAGATTCCTACTCTTTACTTTCTCCTCTCTATTCCAACTTTTTTAACTCTTTCCCCACACTTAGACCTAGCAGACAACATTGTCTCCTCATTCACTAAGAAAACAAAAGCAGTGAGAAGAGAATCTCCAAAACCCCAAACCCCAAGCACAGCATTACCTGTTTTCTTCATCTGTGCTCATATTCTGCCCTTCAATGAATAAGGACAAATTCTATACTCCTATCTTTGACTACCTCCTTGCTGGTACACCTGATCCCATTATCCAACCATTCTTTCTCTCTCTCTCTCTCTCTCTCTCATAATTTTTTAAAATTTTATTTTAGAGAGAATAAAACCAAGCAAAATAAAACAGAATAAAGCCAATCAGAACAAGACAGTGTAAGTGACACAGGATTTCAAAACAAGATAATAGGAAATCAACAGTGGTTACCATAATGCCTCTTGTTGTCTTCAAAATGGCTGCCCATACCTTCAGACATAGTAAAATCAAACAAAAAAGAAACAGAATAGAACCAATAAAGACAGAACAATGAATGCAATACAGGACTTCAAAGCAAGATAATAGTAAATCCTAAATGGCTGCCATAATATATTGTGTTATCTTTGGAATAGTTGCACATGCCATCAGATACGACAAAATCAAACCAGATAAAACAGAGTAAAACCCAACCCAACAAAACAATGAGAATGATACAGAATTTCAGAACAAGATAATAGGGAAATAGCAATGGTCACCACCTTTAGAAGGAGATCCCCCATATATGCTACATTGTGTATTGTTATCCTCTGAATAGATGATAAGACTACTGGCTTTAGATCTGCAAAGCAGTGAAACACTAAACACTACAAGCATTAAGTTGTATTTTGCCTCATTAGCTATTATCACAGCCTGTGTTTCTCTGGATCAGCCAGCCACTTATGGGGTCAGGAGGGCATTGGCTCTTCTTGTCTTACTGCCCGCAGCCTGGAAGGGGTGGGTGTATGACTGTCCCCTAGATAGCCCCAATATGGTGCCAACTCACAGAAGGTCTTAACTTCTTGTTGACTTCTTGGACTCTCTCTCCTACACTTTCAATTCTTTTCTTTCCTGGATTATTTCCACGGTGAATAGCCCATGCCTTCCCCATCTTTAAAAAACACTCTCTTGATCCTTTTTCTCCTTCTCACCAATTCCCCACTTCTTCTCCCCTTAAGCCATGAGAGCTGGCCACCATCTCTAGCTCCAATTCCTTTCCTCTTGCCAGACTTTTACATTCATGACTCTAGAGATGTCTTCCTGTCAAGGTCATTGATGACATCAGTATTTCATCAACAGTATACAGTTTGCCTTTTTAAAAATTAAAGTCCTAATCTTTTGAAGCTTTGGACACAATTAATTATTCCTTTCTCCTTGAAACACTTTCCTTGCCATTCAGGACACCATACTGTTCCAGCTTTCCTTCTCACTTGCTGGTGACTCTTTGGTTTCTTTTGTTCTATTCTCCCTCTTAGGACTGTTCCAGAGAGCACTCACCTGGCCTTGTGGCTTTACCTACCACTTCCATGTTAATGACTCTAAAGTGTACACCTCCAGCCTAGAATCTAGTTCAACAGATACAATTGCCTGCTCAGCATTCCCACATGTATGTCCAATAGGCATCTTGAATTTGACATGTCCAAAATTAGACTCCTTATTCCCACCCCTAAACCTTTTTCCCATTTCAGAAAATGGCAACCATGTCTTTGAGTTAACCTTAACCTCTCTCTTTTATTTAAATTTTTAATTTTTTTATTTTAAAGAGGATAAAACAGAATAAAACCAATCAAAACAAACCAGTATAAGATATACAGGACTTCAAAACATTATGAAATCAACAATAGTTACCATAATGCCTTTTGATGTCTTCAAAATAGCTGCAGATAACTTCAGACATAGTAAAAACCAAACAGAAGAGAATAGAATAGAAACAATAAAGACAAAACAATGAATGAATAAAAGATTTCAAAACAAGCCAATAGTAAATCCAAAATTGCTACCATAATATATCTTGTTATCTTTGCAATAACTGTCCCTGATATCAGATTTGACATAATCAAACAAAACAAAAGAGATTAAAACCCAACCAACAAAACAATGGAAATGATATAGGACTTCCAAAACAAGACCATAGGGAATCAACAATGGTTGCAACCCTCAGAAGGAGATGCCCCCTAGATGTCACACTGCATACCACTATCCTCTGAACCTATGATCAGACCACTGGTCCTATACCTGCAGTGTTAATGACAAGCACCACAGGCATCCAATTGCATTTCACCTCCATAGTTATCATCACAACCTGTGTTTCTCTGGATAAGCTGGTCACTTACAGTGGTTGTGGGGTAGGGGATTGATACTTCTTGTTTGCCAGCCTGTGCACTGGAAGGGGCTTGAGTCTGGCTGTTCCAGTCCAGTGGCAGCCTGTGTATGGTGATGGTTCCCAGACTGGGCTTGCTTGCTGGTGTGGCTTGTTCTCTCTATCTCTGGTCCACAAATCGTGCTGACTCATGGGGAGAAGCTAGGGTCTGGCTGTTCTTGTCTGGCAGTGGCCCACACATGGTGCTGGGTCCCAGACTGGGGTTGCTTGCTGGTGCATCCTTGCTCTCTATCCCTGGTCCTTGAATTGTGCTGACTCATGGGGATAAGTTGGGGTCTGGCTGTTTCAGTCTGGCAGTGACCAGCCCATGGAACTGGTTCCCAGACTCCTTAACTTCTCTCTTACATCCCCACATCTGACCCATCAGTGAATTTTTTGACTCTATCCTGAAAACATATTTTAAACTGGGTGTGGTGGCACATACTTGTAATCATAGCACTCAAAGTCTGTAGCAGAAGGATTACAAATTGAAGCTCAGTCTTGGCAACTTTGATACTTACCAAAACCCAGTCTCAAAATAAAAACTTTAAAAAGGGATGAGTATGTAGCTCGTTGTGAAAGCCCTGGATTCAATCCCCAGTACCCAGTACATATTTTAGTAGGTATTTTAGGATCCACAAACTCCATTTTTACCACTCTGATTCAATCCACCTTCATCCCTTGCTTAACCTGTAGCTCATCTCCCAGGTTCTATTCTTGTGGCTTATCAACTTCATAGTACCCAAATGATCCTTTACAATACAAATCATTCCTAAACTCACCCTCTAAGAGCTTCCCATTTCACCTTAATGGGGCCAAACTCCCACTAATAAGGACTAATGCATTCCTACACAATTTGTCCCACCTGGGCCTTCATTACCCCTCAGTGTAAATTCTAACTAGTAACACTGCTTTTCCTGTGAACCCTGACTTAGCATCTGTGTGCCTGCTCTTCCTTTTATTTGGGGTGATTTTTTTCCAGATATTTTCTTAGAGTTTTCCCTCACTTTCTTCATCTCTTCACTCGAATGTTACTTCTCTTGAGCCCTCTGTATTAGTCAGCTGGAACCAAATGCCTAATATGATCAATTTAAAGGAGGAAAAATTTATTTTTGTTCCATGGTTTTAGAGGGCTTGGTCCATGGATATCAGGCTCCAAGGCAGGAACAGTTGTGGAGAGGCCTGGCAAGAGAAAACTTCTCTTATCATGGCACCAAGAAAACAGACCAGGGAAGCAGTGCCAGAGAGAAAATGACCAGATACAGAGCCTAAGGTCATGCCTCCATGATCTACCCAAACATACCCTAAGTGACTCATACACCAACCAAGTTGATAAACCAGTTTAACTGTCACACCCTCTATCTAAAATTATAATCCACACACCCAGTTGCCACAGGTCTATCTCTTTATTTTCCTCCACAGCACTTAGTGTAATCTGATAGACTACATAGTCTGTTTCTCCTCTAATCAACAGAATGCAAGCTTCCAAAAAGCAGAGAGTTATTTCAGGGTTTTTCACTGATGTTTTCAGTACCCAGAGCAGATCTAGTGTGTAAGAGGTACCCAACAAACATTTTTGGTTTTCACTGCATAAGGAAGATTATGATGGAGAGTAGAGAGACACCAGCTATTATGAGGCACTGAATGGCATGCTGAAGAATCTGTTGCTTGTCTATAATGAGCCCTATTGCAGGGCTTACATCAGAAAAGTGCTGAGACAAGACTCTAGTTAGTTGCTGGGGAAGTGAAGACTAGAAGGGATGAGCAAATACTGTAGTTAAGGGAGTGGTGGCAGAAAATTTAATAAAGAAAAATTGAAAATCTGAGAAAAAACAGTGGCCATTAACACAAAGAGAAGGTGCACATCCAGGTATGGTGGCACAAGCTTATAATCCCAACTCAGGAGGCTACGGCAGAAGGATTGCCAGGAATTTGAGGCTAGTCTGGGCTATATAGTTAGTTCAAGACCAACTTGGATTACACATTGAGACCCTGTTTCAATCAATCAATCAATCAATCAATCAATCAATGTCAGGAGTATCTGAGCTAGCTTGAAGAACTTAGAGCACAAAGCGCCTGAGACACACCTTGAGGACACGGAGCATCCCAGGCGAACAGGTGTTCCAGCTCCAAGAACATGGGGTGTGAGAGGAAAGCTAACTAAGCAAAGGTGGTGTCACATGACAAATGTATAAAAAAATGCATTGTGATGGTTGATCAGTTCCTTTCCTCCCATTCAGAAAGAGGGCTCCACCTGACCCCAGCTTTCTGTATCTTGTCTTTATTTCTTCACCTTCTTGTTGCCCTTCACAGTCCTCACCCCAGAAAGTCAGATTGATAAATTAATTAATTAATTAACAAATAGTAGGTGGGCAAATATGATAGCTATTTAGGTACAGAATTCACAGGACTTAGTAATTAAAGTGATCAGGCTACCAGATGGCACACTGATATTTTCCCCACGTTTCACCCCCAAAGACTGCTGCACTGGGTAATCATGGATCACCTGAAACAGTCTCTGGCAATTTTTCAAAGCCTAGAGCTACAATTCTAGGACTTGATTACAGACAGGAAAACTGCTGTCTATCAGTGTCAAGCTCCTGATCAACCAAAGACATATAAGGATGCCTGGGCTCTACTAGGAAATTGTGGGGTTTTTGTTTTTGGTTTTTTGCTTTTTGTATTTTTGTTGCCCACTTTCCCTCTCTGCTGGTAATGGTCACGCTTGGCACATGTGCCACAGAAGGCTGTTCGTTATTGAAAGCTCTCAAAGTTCACCATCACTGCTCTATGCACTGTTAAAAGGCCTCAAGTAAGCAAAAACTAGCCAATTGCAATGCCATATGTCTGTGATTCCAGTTACCTGGGAGACTGAGACAGGAGGATTGCAAGTTCAAGGCCAGTTTGGACAAGATATTGACTTAAAAGTTTTAAAAATAAAATAAAAAAATAAAAAAGTGTGCTGTAGATGTAGCTCAGTGGTAGAGTGAGGCCTTGGATTCAGTCCCCAGTATGAGGGGGTTGGGGAAGAAGGAGGGAGGGTGAATGGGAAGGAGAGAGAGAGAGGGAGAGGAAAAGAAAGGAAAGGACAAAAACCAGTAATAAATAAGAAACTTAAAACAGTATTCTCCTTTCCTTAATCCTGACCTACTCCAATCCAACTTGTTTTCCCACTGTTGAAACAAATACTTCTAACACAGATACAAGGACCATCCTGTTACATGGGATCCCTACACAGGTGTCCATCCCCATTACCAGCTCAAAGAAGCAGACTCTACTTAATTGTCCATTTGATAACATGATATATAACAACCAAGGTTCCCTTCCTGGCTTTCAGAAACATCTTGAGAGAGCACTTCTTTGCTCACCATGACACAACAGTAAAAAATGCAGATGTGTAGCCAAGCCAGAAAGATTTAGATCCTCAATAGTCCATTATCTAGACACACTCACTTATCAGTGAATACTCCAGTCAAGCCAGACCTCAGTCTTTGGTAAGCATAGTAGGACTTTTAATGAAGGTTAAGAGTTTCATATGACTCAATACTTTCAGACCCTGACTTCTGCATTGTAGGTTGACACACACTGAGTAAAATTTGGAATGCTGAAGTCCCAACATGAAAAGGAACTCGAGAAAAACCTCACTGTGTTTTTATCATCACTGTGGGCAGGAAAGACAAGTGCCCAAGAAGATCTATGAAGAAACTCCAATCTCAGCATACAAGGGGCTGGTAAAGGCAGCAGGAGTGTGTGGTGTGACCAGAAGATTGCTCAGAAATTGACCCTGAGTAATCAGAGTTTAGATCAGTGGCTGGTCTGCTGGGGAGTCTCTTCCCCAGTCAGGTGGGATCCCAGATGTGTCAAGATCCCAAGTCTGAAATGGAGCATGCAGGTGTGGGGAAATTGATCCCAGAAAGACAACTGTCTTCACACTGCACTTCGAGAAGTGCCTGAACTACACATGGCATTTTTTAAAGATGCTTGAGATTCTGCATTTAGATACGATTTTCTATATGAGCAAATGTACATTTTTCCAAAGATAATGTCTATATATTTCATCAGATTTTCCTGACACTCAAAAATAGTTTGTGTCTCTAGAACCATTAAAGCACTATCCGAGGTGATGTGAGAGTTCAGTGTTTGGTGGCTTGTGTGGTAATGGCTACTGCATTAACTAGCACAGGTACAGCGGTACCTCGGTTCATGAACTTAATTCATCCCATGTTTCTGGTCATGAACTGAATCAATTTGGCCCTTAAACTTCAATGTAGATAAAGTTAATCGATCTTGGAAACAACCCAAGTGCCCATCAATCAAAGAATGGATAAAAAAGATGTGGTATTTTTATACAATGGAGTACTACTCAGCTATTAAGAAAGATTGTATTGAGACTTTTATAAGTAAATGGTCACAACTTGAGACCATACTCATAAGCGAGATAAATCAAACCCACATGTGTAAATACCGTATTGTCTCACTAGT
>RJWM01027579.1:0-26656 GCA_004363535.1 Dasyprocta punctata
GCCCTAATGCCTTTATTCTTAAGGTTTATCATTTCTATTTGTATTTGTTAGATCAAGCTAATTGCCTTTTTTTTTTTTTTTTTTTTTTTTTTTTTTGCGGCACCGGGGATCGAACTCACAGCCTTGCACCTGCCAGACAGGTGCTTAAGCTGCTGAGCCAAACTCCTGGCCCTGGTGATTTTGAGGCAGGGTCGCACTATGTAGCTCAGGCCGGCCTTGCGCTCACGTTGTGGCCCAAGCCGGCCTCGAACTCACAACGCTCCCTAATTGCCTTTTTGATACTCAGTATCCTGTTGGAGTTAAAAGATTTTATCAGAGACACAAGTCTTGAAGTCTTAATTAATTTAGTACTTAAAATACCAGTAATTCACCATACTTCAAATTCACATCATGTCTCATTTTCTCAAGTTGTATGTATATAATACTTTCTAAGTTATGCTAGCATCACAATTCAGAATCTTATATTTTTGTGTAATATCTATTGCCAAGAAAACTTTGCAAATGGATTATGTGAAAGTAAAAATCCATAATGTATTTTGAATTCTGTAGAGATAAGCATTATATTTATAAAAGAAATACAAATTTTTAAAAAATATTTTTCAAAACAGCCCTTGGGTTTGTTGATCAAAGAGTCGTGGAGTAGTGATCAGTAAAATCTGTGAGTTACTAAACAAAATACTGTGACCTTTGGGTGATATTTATTACATCTCTGAAAAGGTAGTTTTTAAAAATTTATATTCCCAAATAAAATAGTAAATAGTTTCCTTCAGCTTTTGCATTCTCTTAAGAGAGCATGATACTCTGAGTATTGCTAACAGTTGAAAGTTAAGTTGAAATTCTTATTTATTTCCTATGTAGAAAGTAATAAACTATTGTTGTCCACTTAATTTTCCAGTATTCTTATTTTCCTCTTGAAAAGTGAACAAATGTCATAGGTGCTATTTTAACTGTAATTTTCATAATACATGGTTTAATGTAAAAAGCCTCTCAACACAAATGGCAACGCATAAAGTATATTTATGAGTCACTTTTGACTTAGGAAAACATCACTGCAAGTGTTGTTTCCGTCCCACATTTTCTGAAAGGATTCTCATTAACCTACCATTTTAATTAATTCTTATTTCTAGAACATTCCTGACCTCATTTAAATAAAAAATGCTATTAAAACATGCTTGTGGGAAGGGAGAGAAGGGAATGGGAGATGTTGGTGAGAGGGTATGGACCTGCAGTTCTGTTAGGTGGGCAGGTCTGGAGCTTTCATGCACAGCAGGAAGAACAGAGTTAGTGACATTGCCTTGCACACTGGAACTCTGCCGAGAGAGTCTTAACACACACAGGCTGTCGGGTTTGATGACAGAGTAATATGCTAAACTGTAGCAGTCATCCTCTATGCTTGGCATATATGTATATGTAGACATATATTTAAGGTATTTACACTTTTTATTATCATTGATTTTAAAATACCTATATATTGAGCAATCCCCAAATGTCTGTCCCAAGTCTTGTCATTATGGTTTTTTCTTTTGCTTCCATTAGTACCTGTTTACAGTCCATAATGATTACATTCATAAAGGGAATAAGTACATGTATATAACACATCTCAATTGTTTTTCCTTTTTCCCCATTCCCCTTTTTAGTTTACCAACATCTGGTTCATTCACATATCTTATAAAAATTTACAAAGTTAGCCGGGCGTGGTGGCGCACGCCTTTAATCCCAGCACTCGGGAGGCTGAGGTAGGCGGAGCGTTGTGAGTTCGAGGCCGGCTTGGGCTACAACGCGAGCGCAATGCCGGCCTGAGCTACACAGTGCGACCCTGCCTCAAAAAAACCAGGTCCGGGAGTTTGACTCAGTGCCTTAAGTGCCTACCCTGGCAGGCGCAAGGTTATGAGTTCGATCCCCGGTGCCGCAAAAAAAAAAAAAAAAAAAAAAAAAAATTTACAAAGTTAATGATTCCATATACAGACTAAAATCCAGACTAATAGGCCAAAAAAGATATAAAACACGTAAGACAATTGCTCTAGATTAAAGTACACTTTTAGATACATTGTCCGAACTGAACTACAACCGTCTGTCTTTATCTTTCTCTCCCTCTCTCTTCCTATTATCTTATTTTCTGTCTTATTTTATACTGTATTTACACATTAAATTTTTCACATGCAAGAAACCATGCCATATTTAAACTTACGTGTCTGTATTACTAAACGTTACAGTCTCAAGGTGCATCCATTTTCCTACAAAGAACTCAAGTTTATCTTTCTTTACTTAAGAGTAGTACTCCGTTGTGTATGAATACCACATTTTATTATCCATTCATCCTTTGAAGGACATATATATGCCAATTGCAAAGTTTAGTTATTACGAATTATGCTGCTATAAATACGGGTATGCAGTGCGGGGTGTGACGGTGCATGGCTGTAATCCCAGCACTCGAGAGGCTGAGGCAGGAGGATCATCACAAGCTTGAGACCAGCCTGAGCTACAAAGTAAGTTCAGGAGCAGCCTGAACTGCATAGTGAGACCCTGTCTCAAAGAAAAAAAAAGACACAAATCCCCCAAAATGTGTGGGTGTGCATACATCACTGTGGTACGATGTCTTTATGGAAATCTTTATGTTTTGAGAAAAGGCTTATATTTGCACTCTGAATAATTTTGAATAAGACATTTTATTATCCATTCATCCTTTGAAGGACATATTTATGCCAATTGCAAGGTTTAGTTATTACGAATTATGCTACTATAAATATGGGTATGCAGTGCAGGGTGTGATGGTGCATGGCTGTAATCCCAGCAATTTTGACTAGTTTCTAAAATATGAACTGTATTGGTAGTTTCTTCATGGCTGTTGTTTGAAAAGATGACACAAGAGAACAGAAACTGAGAAACAAACTCAGGAAGGGGGTAGTCAGTTTTCTCCTCTGATGAGGAAACTTACCTTGTACTGAGAGCTAGTTGTGTTAGGGACTACTGATTTCTGCGGGTGACTGGGTAAATCTCTTTTATTATCTCAGATATGAGTTAGCTCCAAATAATTTCAGTGGTGCCAAAACAATTTTTGTGGTTGTTAAATATTAGTTTTAAAATTTTCTGATGCTAAAAATATTACTCTTCTCTATTAAAGCAATTAGAGAAGAAAAATTTTAGATATATAAACCAGAAGACTTAGACATTCAGTTGTAAAACTACACAGATTATCAACTGTGCAGCATTTTATCATTAAAACTATTATTTCTAGGAAAAACCATATCACATTTACTTTCATAATTATCAGTTTATATATACAAATATATATATTGCATAACTTTTTGCCATTAAATATAACCAAGAAATGTTTTTTCTCTGTATTTAGTATAAATATTTTAAAGGCTAAGTTTCTATATGGCTACTTCTAATTTTAGTATAAAAGGAAGCTTAAACAAACATATTCTTTTATTTAATAATTAATATCATGCTGTGGAATGAATCATACTGTTTCAAGTAAGATAAAGTGATTTAAACCTATTACACAAATTAAAAAGATGGCTTACTATAATAATAATAAACTTTCCAGATTTCAGACAAATGGAGCATTCAGGAAGATGGACAGGTAGATGGCTAGAGGGACACGTGTATTAAGGACACAGAATAGCTAAACTGAATGCCGGTGTGGTGATGTACGCTTATAATGCCAGCAGTACTCCGGAGACAGGGGCAGGAGGGTCCCTACGTCAGGTTAGCCCTGTCTACACAACAAAGCTCTGTTTCAAAACCAAATCAAACATACACACAAACACACAAACAGAAGATCTAAACTGATGGAATTAAATAAAAAATAACATTAATTGTAAGGGAAAATCATCATACGTGTTTCCATAAAGTAACAGGAATAATTTATTTTTTTACTTCAGTTTCATCCTAAGTTAAATAGGTCCATGTATATTTCCCTGACATTTTAAATTCTAAATTAAGCATTTTTTTTTCTGTTTTGAGTTATTATGGCAGGAATAATTAACAGAAAATTTATTTTTGATATGTTTTTAAGTGTTCTGAATGATACTGTTAAACATAGCTACAGTGTTTTACAATAGATCTCTAAAACTGAATAGTCTTGTGTAATTTAAAGATTTCCTTACTGCTAGCCCCTAGCAATCAACATTGCTCTCTGTTACAACGTTCAGTACCTACAGACGCATTACATAATTAGGATGGGTTTATATGCAGCGATGTCCTCAGGTTCATTGATGTGCCACCTACCACAGGAGGTCCTTCTGTGTTGGTATTTTACTCTACGTATATGATACATTTGCTTGTCCACTCTTCTGTCAGTAGAAAGATATTCTTCATCAATATGTTTACTGTGATCTTATAAAAATACATACATTTTTTTTTTTTTTTTTTTTTGTCGGCACTGGGGATTGAACTCACAACCTTGCGCCTGCCTGATAGTCGCATAAGCCGCTGAGCCAAATTCCTGGCCCTGGTTTTTTGAGGCAGGGTCGCACTATGTAGCTTAGGCCGGCCTTGCGCTCACGTTGTAGCCCAAGTCGGCCTCGAACTCGCAACGCTCCACCTACCTCAGCCTCCGGAGTGGTGGGATAAAAGGCGTGTGCCCCCATGTCTAGTTTACATGTATTGTTGTAAGGGAAATAATCTATTGAAACCATCAGCTCCTTTCGCCTAATCTCTAAACATTCTGGATAAGAAAACAGTGTATTTACCTTCAAAATAAAAAGATTACAATTTCATTTTCACTTGTTTCAGGACATCAAAATTAAATATTTATTTAAAAAGGGCTTCAGAATTGAAGGGTTGTACCACAAGGTGTTGTGCACAATTACTGGAGATTGAGATATTTCTTTATTATGAATGAGCCACGTGGGCATATTAAAGGATAGTTGCAAATTATAAGTGTACGTGCATTTTCCTCAAGTGACCTAGAAAATCTATTAGGAGTTATTCAAATGGTTTTATTTTTAAGAGGTTCTAAAATAAAGTATGTTTAGAACTGAGTTTTGTTTTGTATTAACATTAACAGGTTCTTTTTTCTTTTTTCATGTACAGTATAACTGATAATCGAAAAGAACACTACAAGAGAGAACTTGCACAAAAATTTTACTTTTAGTTGAAATTTCTTTTTTGAGACGGCGCTGCAGTATGCAGTCCAGGCCTACTTTAAATTCACAATCCTACTACCCCAGCTTCCCAAGTCTAGGATTAGAAACCCGTGCCACCACAGTCAGCACTGAACTTATTTTCTTAACTTTTTTCTTATTATCTCCTTTTATTTTTTATTTGATGAAAAAATAAAAATGTACTTATTTTCTTAAACTACATCAGTTCCCTAAAAATTGAAATAGAGAGCTAGAATTTTAACCAATTCCATAAAGGTTATACAATTCTTTTTCTGTAATTGGGCTCCTATTTTGCAACAGAAACTGTTCTAGGCGAAAACCAAAAGCCTGACTTTGAGAGTGTTTAATTCAATTTAGGAGAAAAGTAAACAATATCATACTACTGTTTGTATGTGCAACTGCTAATGAAGCAGAAAGAAATGGAACCGTTTATTACAACTGATAGTACACTTACGAATAATGCCTTGGTCACCCAGACTATGAAACAATGATTGTATTTCTGCAAAACTCATGATAATCTACAGTTTAGATAAGTATGTGTATAATACTCATGACTAAGTTCTACACTGATTGCTACTGGTGTAGGGTTGAAGTGAACTGGGAATCACAAGAGTTAATGAACTTTGTAATCTATTAAAATTTCCTCCACTCAAGAAGTGACTTTGACATCTTTGCCCACTCCCCTTCATTAATGTCACTTTTATCTTTTGCTATTCTCAATTGCTTGTGTGGAGCATATTTTAAACTATGCTGAAATTAATTAATCATTTATTTGTTATATGCTATGTAGCATTTTAAATATTATCTGTTTTCACTTAATGCTTGCAACCTAAGTGAGAGCTACAATCATTTGTCTGTTGTTGGGGGAATTGAAGTACAATTTCACTATGCTGATCGCGATGATTTTGAAATCTCAAATTGAGATAGTGTTTAGGAGTAATTATTAATTATGCTAAAGAGAAAGTATTTCCATAGTATGGTGAGAATTTGATTAGATTAATAAGTCTATTTTATATATAGGAGTTAGAAAGTTTAGATTTTGCCCAATTATCTACTACCCAAGGAAATGTATGTACTATGGTAAAGGAATGGAATAAAAATGTTTTAGAATATCTATGACAAAACTGTGCTAAGCTTTGCATTACATAAACAGGATGTGAATGTCAAGCACTTTCCCTATTAAAGTTACCAAATGAAGGCAGCTATAGTACTGTAAAACACATGGGAGATCAGAAATGTGAATTCTCCTTGGGCCCGAGACAGGTTGGCTGTGCTACCACACACTCACCCTCACCCGGGGAAGCAGTGATCCCGGCTCTCCTGGGACTTGTGCAATTTATGTCACTGCTTTCCGAGGTCATCTTATTTCTTGGTAGCACAAATTTAAGTATTAGGCTAAAGGGTATTTTTGAAGCAGAGCATATATTCTTCCCTTCAAAGCCCTGCATTAGAGCAAAAGTGTCTATTGTTTTCATTGTTAACCCAAGGTCTCTGATAAACATGAATTCCGCTGTACCTTAAAGAGAAAGTTCTCTAAGCAAAAAACTGAGTTTGTTCTGAAATAACTAGTTTAAGGGCAGAAAGAAGAATGACATGGATGAGCTAACAGCCAGAAAACAGGCATCAGTGAAGGCATTATCAAACATGAAAGCAGAAAATATGAAAGGAATTAATGAGATTAGTAAGCAGGTCTGAGTTTATAAAAGGCTAAAATGATAACAAGTCCAAAATTCTCTTTTAAACTTTGTCAGGGTCTGTATTTATAAATCAAGTACAGTCCATTATGCTTAGCTTTTATGTCTTTCCATGAAAAATAGCTTATTTACATGTGATTATTTTGCATAAAGCTCTTGTTTAATAAATTTATACTGTATGTGGGAATCATGTATTTCATAACAATTTTTATTCAGGATGCAGCCACTCATTTATAGTTTTCCTTGATACCTTTTTGAACTGATTTTAATGGATGATATTGAGAATCAGTGTTATAGCAATCAAAAAAGATATTTCAAAGAAAATAAATACCCATTGTATGTTCTATTTTAAAATGAATTAATAAGAGAAGGGAACATGATACATACCATCTTAAAGAATTATATCCATTTATTAGCAGTTTGAGTGCAGTTGTTTTAATGAACACTATAGTACAAAAAAAAGAAAAATATCAAAACTACAGTTTTATGAGATTCTCTACACAAAACTATCTCCAATTATCCCAGATGTCTAAAAAAAGTGGTATAAGCATACAAAATTTTCTCTTTTTAAATTTTATTTTAAAGAGAATAAAACAGAACAAAACAGAACAAAGTAGATCAGAACAGAAAAATGCAAGCAACACAGGACTTCACAAGACAACAGGAAATCAGCAGTGGCTACCATGTGTCTCTTGTTGTCTTCAAAATAGTTGTCCATCCCATCTCAAACAATAAATTCAAACAAAACAAAATAGTATAAAACCAATCAAAATAAAAGTATGAAAGCATTACAGGACTTCAAAACAAGACAATAGGAAATCAGCAATGGCTACCATAATGTCTCTTGATTTCTTTAAAATAGCTGTCAATACCTTCATACATATTGAAATCAAATAATAGAAAACAGACTAAAATCAGTCAAAACAAAAGAATGAAAGCATTGCAGGACTTTAAACAAGATAACAGGAAATGAACAATGGTTACTATAATGTCTTATTTTCTTCAACATAGTTGTCCATACTATTACACATAATAAAACCAAATAAAACATGACAGAACAAAACCCAATCGAAACAAAAGAATAAAATTATTACAGGACTTCAAAACAAGATGATAGGAAATCAATATTGGCTACAGTAAAGTTTCATTTTCTTCCAAATAGCTGTTCATACCATCACACACAATGAAGTCAATTCTTGTAAACTCTTTAGGAAAAATTCTAGGCATGTGTAAACCTATACATGTACATTTATCCTTTCTGTATTAGAGGAAAAAACAAAAAACCCAAAACTCAAGAAAAACAAGAAACTAATGAGACAAATAAATAACAATAACAAAAAACCCAAAACAATAACACTTTCTGGGTTTCCTTTTTACTCTGTTGGTGATATCTTTTGAGGTGCAAAAACGTTTTAGTAAAATGAGATCCCAGACATTGATCCTCTGAAGTACTTCTTTGCAGTGTAGTTCTTGTCCATGAACTCTGTGCCGACCCCTATGTCTTCAAGATTGGTGCCCATTTTGTCCTTCAGCAGATTTAGTGTTTCTGTTTTAATACTTAGATCTTCGATCCATTTTGACTTTAGTGTAGTGTATGGTGATAGACACGGGTCTAGTTTTAGTTTTGGGCATACAGAAAGCCAGTTTTTCCAGCACCACTTGTTAATGAGGTTATCTTTCTTTGTCAAATATAAGGTGGCTGAGTGTGTTTGTAGTTGTGGTTGTATCTTCTAATCTATTCCATTAATCCTCAGGTCTCTCTTTTTTTTTTTTTTTCAGTACCATGCCACAGTAGGTTTGTAGTATAACTTCGAGGCAGGGATTGTGATGTCTCTTTTCTTGCCTTTTTGGCCCAGAATTGCCTTTGCTATTCTTGGTCTTTTCTTATTCCAGTAGAACTATAGGAAAGATTTCTCTAGATCTGTGAGGTATGCTAATGGCATTTTGATTGGAATTGCATGCAATCTGTATAACAATTTTGTGAGAATGGCCATTTTCACAATGTTTGTTCTTCCTATTCACAAACAAGGAATGTCTTTCCATTTTCTGAGATCCTCTTTGATTTCTTTTTTCAGAATACTGTAATCTTCACTGTATAGATCTTTCTCTTTCTTTGTTAGATTGATTCTTAAGTATTTCAATTTTTTGATGCTATTATGAAGGGTGTGGTTTCTCTTATTTTTCTGTCAATGAGCTTGTTGGTTGTGTATGGGAATGCTGTTGATTTTTGAGTGTTGACTTTGTATCCAGCTTTGTTACTGAAATTGGTTATCACATCTAGAAGTCTTTCAGTGGAGTTTTGGGGGTCTTCTATGGAGAGCATGATGTGATCTGCAAAAAATTATGAAGGCTTCATGAATTTGTGAGTCATTCTTGCACAGGGGCCATGCTAATCTTCTCTGTAGTGTCCAATTTTTAGTATATGTGTTGCCAAAGCCAGCACCGAATTTTTCTTTAGGGTTACCATTGCAGTTACATAATATCAGAAAAAAAATATGATTCATAATAATCTTTTGTGGCTCAGGCTAATATTTTTTGACTATTACTGCCTGCTTAAATGGTGTAAGCTAAGAACTCAACATATGTACGGAAATTAAAAGACTACTAATGTGATTACATAGCATTTGTATCTATAGCTTAAGTTTCCTTGTCATGTCAGTTTCGTAAGATTCAAAGTTTGAAAAACTCTATGTGCTGCTCTTTGGAAGTTTTATTTTGTGTTTCACTAATTAATTTTGGTGTGATTCTAAGATGAGGCTTATTGAGTAGTTTTCTCATTAATGTTATTTGTCTGTCCTAGGATATTGCATAATATATTATGCTTAGATGTGCAAGTAATTATAAGTTCCTGTTAACTTTTATGAAATTCCAGTTCAATTTTATTTTGCAAATTAATTAATTAAAATTTTTCCAGCCCGAATTTTTACATTAGTCTCATAATACCTGAAAGGCACATCAAATTGACCAGCAAATCACACACGTATTTGAACATTCTGAGTGATAAAGATAATTTTATGTTACAATGGTAATATCATTTTATCAATTCTAAGATAAAATCTGTACTTTTCCAATTGATTTCTTATTGTTATTTTATGTTAAAGCAGACTGAAGGGCTTAAAGTCCAGACGTTTTAATTTATATATATGTTTCATCTTTCCCTGAATATTTCAAAGTCCTATGGAATGAAAGAATTTATTTTAGAATTAATGATATTTTATATTCTTAACTGGGGTTAAGAGAAAACTAACTCTTCCCTGCTTCTGATCTGTCACCTCTCTTCAATTTCTACTATTGCTACTATCTCAAACATTGTTTTTTCAACTTCTCATTTGTAGCTTAGGAAATCAGTGATTATGTTTCTCTGAAACACAAACATACTGAATTATTCCATTTATCTTAACATCTTTTCTCCACCATGGTCTCTACAGGAAGCTCCGAGTCCATCTCAAAGTTTTGCCGGTACGGAAATCCTCAATTCCTACATTGTTTCATCTCAAATTCTGTTTGTTCCATATCTATATAAACTCAAAACAATTTTGCTTGGATTGTTAATATTAAATCATTTTCCTTGTGTTTTGGGTGTTGTCCAACACTAATGTGATTGTCTAACATATATGGAACTCTGGGTAAAAACGAAATAAGTAAATCTTTTGGATCATGATTCCATAATTTTAAGACTGAAGAAGATAAGACATTGTGACAGAATGAAAGAGAGGTGAGACCTCAGATGAGACAGTAAATAAATATTTTTCTGATGAGATAACATTTGATCAAAGACCTGAAAAACAGAAATGACATGTCCAGTTTCACACGGTCAAAGTATAACATTGCAGAAATATCTCAGAATTTTTCTGAACATTTAAGGAAAATAAGGAGGCTGATATAGTTAAGGTAGGATGATGAAAAAATAATTGAGGAAACAGAACCAGGGAAAGTAAGATACGGGACAAATTGTCAGAATAGTGAAGAAGACAGAAAGAATCTGAGGTTTTGCTTTGAGTGGATGTAAAGCCATAAAGACTAAGGTAAGAAACGACCTTATAAAAGTGACAGTCACTTCACTGCAGCTGTTATTTTCGTAGAAGATGAGCGTGCATGAGTGGACATGAGAGATCAAGGTGTGAATGTGCATCTTTTTTGCAGAACACTCAGAAAATATCCCACTACCTCTTTTATGAGTAAATTTTCAATGAAAGATGAATAAAGATAAATCTGAGAATATTTAGATTAATTCTTAGAAGATGATATTTAAAGACACAGCGTGTGATAAGATCCTCAAGGGGATGAAGTCCAGAGAAGGAACTGTGGGTTTGTAAGAAGGTTGATGATGAAAGGTGCCCCACAGCATTGGTATTTTTATAGTGAATGTTGTAAACAAAACAGTGGGGCCGATGAGGTTAGTAGCAATGGCACCTAAAGTAAGCTGTAATTTCAAAGTTGTGATTAGTATCAGCATAACAAGAGCAGAAGATGGAGCTTGGCAGGAGCACAGAGTCCAAGACACTGCTCTGAAGGACTGCAGAAGGTCACACAGCAGTAAGGGATGGTTCAACCCTTCACTCCTCTGAAGGACTGCAGAAGGCGACACGGAAGTCAGGGATGGTTCAACCCCTTCTGTGCATGGGACTTTGTGATGCACACCAAAAACACTGTCAAGACTGGAGGTGAAGGGCTGGGAGTTTGGCTCAGCAGCTTACACGCCTGTCAGGCAGGAGTGAGGTTGTGAGTTCAATCCCTAGTGCCACAAAAAAAAAAAAAAAAAAAAAAAAAAAAAAAAAAAAAAAAAAAAAAAAAGACTGGAGGTGAAGCTGGCTCATAGTTCCATGGGCTGGTGTTACCTGGAGGTCTTTATTCAGTTGTCTCTGTTGCCTCTTTCTGTATTGTCCCTTTTCTGTTTCTAATTATTCCTAAAGCATTCTGGTTTTCTGTCATATTATCCCTATGATATTATATTAATTTTCATGGTCTCATCCATCACCTCTATGCTTAGAACATTTTGTCTTTATTCTAGATTTTTCTATTAAACTTGACCTGACATTTCCATGGTGATATCCCATAGTACTGAAAAGCAAATAATTTTTGATAATGAACTCCTGCCTGAAAATCAGTAAATAAAGGACAGAAGGCACATGAAGCAAATGAGCAAACATTTGGAATCATTGTAGAGTATCCAAATTTCTAATAAATATGTAAAATTATTCAAAACTGCATTTTCAAGGAAAAACTGAATTACAATATTTGATATAATTCTGTAATCAATCACAATACATAAAATGATAAAGATGAATCCAAACAATGATAAGGAGGCAAATCAATTAGTGTTCTAGATACTGCTTGGAGGAACTTAAATTGATGCAGTTATATTTAGAAAACTATTAATACAGAAGAAGGCTTGTGTTACCATCTAATTAGAATTTGGATACTTCATTGTACATATGCTCAACAAAAATATAAATATATGCAATGAAAAGTACTGAAATGCACAAATGCACTTATAATTCTTATTAGTGCATATGGATTATACAGATCAATGGATCACATTTTGGCAGATTTGTACGTGTACAAACAGTATTTTATTCATTTCGCCATATAACCCCTCTTTCACCAGCATTTCACTCATAATTTCACAAGGTTTTACTGAGAAAATTTTCACCTTTGATAATATTCATCCCCCTTATTTCTCCCCCCATACAATCTCTTTCTGTCACACATCCTCTTCTCTTGTCTAACATAGTCTCCCTTCCACTGTTGTCTTTTTTGGATTCCATGTATCAGGGAGACCATATGACATTTGTCTTTCTGAGTCTGCCTTATTTCACTCAATATAATGCTATGCAGATCCATCCAAATTTCTGCAAATGGTAGAATATCTTTCTTTTTTATGGCAGAATATACATACACATTTACCTGTTGATGGACACCTAACCTGATTTCATATCTTTCCTATTGCATATTTTACCAAAATAAATATTGATATGCAATTTCCCTATGAAATATTGACTTTAATTGTTTACAAAAATACCACAAAGTGGTACAGCTGGATTAAATAGTAGCTATATTTTGGTTTGGAGGAAACTCTGTAGTGATTTCTGTCATGGCTTTATTAGTTTACATACCCACCAGCAGCAAGGAAAGGTTTCTTTTTCTCAGCATCGTCAGCAAAATTTATTGCATTTTTTTGTGTGTGATCTTCTTAACAGCCCCTCTGACTGGGTGGGATGGACTCTCAGTGTAGCTGTGATTTGTATTTGAAATGCATATTTAAATACTTCGAATACTTCTGAAATGGAAAATTCTCAAATGTCCATCAAAATAAGAATGAGTTCTTAGGTTGTGGCATGTCCTCATAATGGGTTACTACATAGAAATTCTAATTACATGAAAAATGTGTCTCACATAAGCTAAATATTGAGTGAAAGAAGTCAGACGTTAAAAGTCATAGCTGCCCTATAACAATATTAAGTACAAAAACATGCAAAATTAATGCATACATTATATAAATCAAGATAGTGGGGGTCGCGAATAGACAGAGGCACAAGTAGGTCTTCTGGGAGTGCTGCTTATATTCTATTCTTTGAAAATGTACCTAGGACCAGGTCTTAGATTTTCTCATAATGTTGTGTTTTTGCCAGCATTTCACTGTGTTTCTGTATGTTATCGGCTATATTTTAAATTAAGCTTAAAAACAAGTTTCAAGGACAGGGTTGCAAAAACAACTCTGAACACAAAAGAACATCAATAAAAGAGAAGAATAAAAGAATAGAATCCTTTAAGAAAAATAAAAACTGTGTGACAAACGAATTCTTTATAAAAGCAAAAGGTTAAACCCCAAAACAGATTGAGTCTATCATCACCTGGCAACTGCTCAAAATGAACAAAAGCCTTAATTTTTAAGTGCTCAAACAAGAAATGTTCCAAGAGTTTCAAAACTAATATAAATTGAAAAGCAAGAAATATCTTTCAATTGTCTTCAAGTAACTTATTTATATGCTGAATAAGTTATGACTAGTATTGTTTATACATGAAGTCAATGAAAGAGATGACATAGTTTCATTTAGACATCAGATGTCTTTGAAATAAACCGTTCTTTAACATGCTGAGCAGGAAATAAAATCAGAGCAATGCAATTGCATTATAGATACATAATAAAAAATGAATTTACAAAAGAATGAAAGAAAAGGACCTTTTCTCACATTTCTGAGTATATGTAATGAAAATGTCAGAAAATCTCAGCATCCAAGAATACCTAGATATGTCCAAGAATGACCCACATTTCTGAGGCATGTGACTTTCTAAAACTTTGATTCACCCCAAAGTTAAGGCTTTGAGTACCTTCCTTTCTACCTCTTTACTTTCTCCCTTCTCACACTGAATCGCTTGCAGCATGGGTAACAATGAACCCCCAAATGGATGCTTCATCCCACAGAACTGCGAATTCTCATGGCCAACTCTTCTCTTACTCCAACTGCTTGGAGTTCCAAAAGGGACCTGTTAGAGTTTGCATCAGAGACGTTCCCCAGTAGTCTCACACGTGAGGAGGTGGAGCTTTTGGAAGTGATGCGATAGAAGCTGAATGCGCTGCTAAGAGCTGGGCTGACTGACGCGTGTTGGTCCCTGGGGCGCGGCTGGAAACAGGTGTTGGTCCCTGGGGCGCGGTTGGAAGCAGGTGTTGGTCCCTGGTTTCCTCTCTCTATGCGTCTTGTCTTGGTCTCTTTCCGCTTCCTGACTGCCGGAAGGGAAGCAACCTTGCCCAGCCTCGCTCTTCTGCTGTGATGTTTGTACTTCGGAGCCAGTCAGTCCAGAACTGAGACCTCTGAAGCTGAGAATCGAAATAAACGTTTTCGCCTGTAAGTCACTGTTCTTAGGTTGTTTGGTCACAGCGGTGAAAAGCTGAGTAATGCAGCATCTTAACTTCAGTTGTATGAAAAACAGACTATGTTCTTCCTCCTAAACTTCAAATTCATCTTAGAAAAAATAACTTACATCTTTCCACTTCTTCGGGTTAAATGGCTTTACGTCATTCTTAACACTCGCCTTGTATTGCATTCTCAGTGCTGTCAAAAATGCATTTCCACCGGGCGTAGCGGCGCACGCCTCTAATCCCAGCACTTGGGAGGCTGAGGTAGGAGGAGCGTTGTGAGTTCGAGGCCGGCTTGGGCTACAACGAGAGTGCAAGGCCTGCCTGAGCTACATAGTGTGACCCTGCTTCAAAAAACTAAGGTCAGGAGTTTGGCTCAGTGGCTTAAGCGCCTGCCTAACAGGCGTGAAGTTGTGAGTTTGATTCTCGGTGCCAAAAAAAAAAAAAAAAATGCATTTCCTTTCATCTCAAAATGTAGCCCAGGTCTCACAGCATTTTGCTTCCTTTACTATTAGCATCCACACTCATTCAGCCATTGTTTCTCTGCTGGATTGTTTCAGCAGCCTTCCAAATTTGTTTTATTTTTTCCACACTATCCCTAGTTTATTCCTTCTCTGAGGAGAAATGAGAATAATCCTACTGGTGATTCATAGTGTGTGACTCAGCTGATCGGAATCTTTTGATGAAAAGCAAATGTTACTTCTTCACAGCGGCCTGCGTGGCCCTCTATGACTCGGCCTTCTCACCTCTCCGACCTCACTACTTACTGCTTTTTGTCTCATTTAATCCATTTGCACAATGTGGGTAAACAATTGAAGCTCCTAATTCTTGATTCTAGGGACTGTCCTTCTGGCCATTTGACTGTTTGCTCACCTGTCAGTGAGGACTGACCTCCTTGAAAAGAGACAGGCAAAAGCACACTAGCTCCAAATCATAACTCTAGACCCTAAATAAACATGTGAACATACACCATTCATACCAGGTACATTAACTCCCATTGACACTTAGATTTAAATTGATCTGTGTTCCTTTGCTAAGGAGCAAAGCATCCTGCCAAGGTCTAAGATGAGAATCTATCCATGATATACAGCATACATGGCAATCCAATTTTTTTTTTTTTTTTGCGACAAGGAGATTCTGATACCTTAAAAACCCCTAGCTATAAAATCAATAAAATATTAGATTCCTTTAAAAAATAGCTTATCTGGAAAAAGAAAATAAACTTTTCAAAGATCAAAACAAAAATTAATTCCAAAATATAAGCACATTATGAAACTGGGACATCCCTGAGGGGCATGATGATCCTAAAAAAGCATACAATTTTCTCTAAGGAATTATTTTACAATAGTTTTAGATTTCGTGGAAAATGGAGAAGACCACAGTATTTTTTCACACACCCTGTTCCATGCGTGTGTATCCTCTCTTATTTTCAACATCCTTCACCAAAGTGGTCCATTTGCTGTAACTGATTACAGTACATTGACATAATCTCTTAAAGCTCACAGTTGACACTAGACTTTGTTCTTGGTTTTGCACGTTCTGTGGTTTGGGATAAATGTATGACACATGGCCACCTTTATGATGCTGTATAGAGTAGTTTCACTGCCTCGAAACTTTCCTGTTCTGTGTCTCTTCACCTCTTTTCCCAAATTCACTCCAACCTCTGCCAAGCACTGCTTGTTCCACTGTGTCCAGCCGGAGTTATACCATTGGCAGAATGTCATAGGTAGTAGTGAGAATCACGAATTATGAAGCCATTTCAGAATGGCTTTTTTAACTTAGTAATATTCCTTTATGGTGTATTCATATTTTTATTTCTTTGTGGCTTGATAGGTCATTTCTTTAATGTTGAATAGTATTTCACTGGGTGTACCCAAGATTATTTATCCACTGACATCTTTGTTACTTCTAATTTCAGCACTTATAAATAAAGCTACTGTGAGCATTTTTGTGGAATTTTATTTAAATTACTGAAGATAATATAAGAAATAAAAGATAGGGCTATTGAAAGATGAAAACAACATATGACAAATTTCTGCAGATGGGAGCCCCCAAAGTCCTTATCTTTTAGTAATATACTAAGTAATATACTATGCTATAATGGATGAAGTAGAGCATAAAACATTCCTTTAAAATCCATAGTTATTATCTAGTTGTCATAAATAATTCAAGTTTGCTAAGAAAAGAGAATCTGTCAATGTATTTTATAAGCATTTAACTTTTTACTAACGTTTGCAAGAGAACTAAAAGTATCAATTAGTACTCATGTACACATACCGGAATACACATCAAGAAATTGTAAGCAACCTAAATATTCCTCAAGTTGCTTGTAGACTTTTAGAATAAATTATAACACAAAGTGAAATATGAACAGACCATGAAAATGTTTGGGTGAAAGAACAGCTGATTAACGCTCCCCCTTTCCAAACAAAAAGATAGGCTAGGAAGAGGAAGAGAAAGGGTTGCGAAATGCAAGGACCAGGGCTAGTTCTAGACAGTGTATTAGAAAATAGCACAGCTTCTAGATGAAAGAAAGAAAGAAAAGGTTTAACATACCAACATGTATAATTGGTTTGAAATTGTGTTCACAAACATTGAACAATAATGCAAAATAATGCATTCACTGTTTTTTTCTTGTCAGTTGGAGAAGAGATTGTAAGAGTTTAATAATTCTTTGTATTTCTCTGTGTTGTTTGAGTTGACATGTTATCTGGCAATCCATTTTGTAAGACAGTTTTTATTACTTCTTTAGACCACTATTAATGACAAATCTAATACATGTACAATTTTAGTTTTAACTTCTGCTGTTTACTAAATTAAGGCAACTTCACTCCATAAGGGAAAAGGGAACTCTAATAAAGAAATTCAAAGCATCTTTCTTTGGATTATTGATTCATTTATAGAAGCATGGTGAGGACAACCAATTTTCAAAAAACTTATTTCTATATATTTTCAAAAATTAGTAGGTATTTTATCTTCCCTGTATAGTACTTGAAATGTTAATTTTTGTAACTGAGAAAACATAAAGAGAAGGAGGACCAGAAAGAGGAGATGAAGAAAAAGAGTGAAGAGATGAAAGAAGAGAGAGAAAGAGGGAGAAAGAGGGAGATAGAGAGGAGGGAGGCAGAGAGAGGGAGCAGGGGAGAAAGAGACAGAGACAGAGAGACACAGACAGAAAGAGAGACATAGACAAAGAGAGATGGAAAGTGACAGAGAGAGACAGAGAGACAGAGACAGAGAGAGACAGAGAGACAGAGAGACAGAGACAGAGAAAGAGAGACAGAAAGAGACAGAGAGACAGACAAAGAGACAGAGACCAAGAAAGACAGAAAGAGAGAGAGAGATCCAGAAGACAGCAATTGGATTCCATCTCCATATAAAATGTGAAGTTAAGCTTTTACAAGCACAGGACTTGGTATACAAGAGTCAATAAAGTGTGTTCATTAAATAATACCTAAATTTATTTAGGTTTGTTAACTAACTGAATGAAAAATACGAATTACTCAATCAGTCCATCAATTTTACAAAAACCCAAATCTGGGAATAAATATGATGAATTTTGGACATCATAGATTTTTAAGAAAATCTGAACCAATGGATGAAGTACTTTGCTTAATCTCAAAATCTTTCTGGTCAAAGACAAACTTTCCTTATTTATATGAAAGCTCAGTTAACACCAGACATTCGTCCCTGACACACCAGTCCACGACTTCCGAGGGCAGTGATGCTTCACTCCTTTGAAGCGCTCACTTCCAACCTTGTGGAAAGGGCATCCAGACAACGTGAAGACGACCTCACTATGTTTCCTGAGACTGGAAGCAGACACCACTTCTGACCACGTCTCACTAGCCAGGATCTCGTTAGGTGACTCCAAATCCAAATGTAAGTGTGGCTGAAGGTTTCAACAGCGCAAGAAGAATTGGGACTGGCTGAGAGTGTAGCTCAATTTCATCCTGATCTTCATCCCTTGAACAGCTTCTCTGCCACCAGCACACACCAAAACGAGAAATGATTCAGGACAGGCAATCCCATGCCTACAAGCAATTTAAATATAAACCAGAGCATATAAACATAGATCTGTGGGTGTCTGTTTTTCTTCTCTCTGAGCATGTTACTAATTTACTTTAGTTTTAAATCAAAGTCTTAATACACTCCGAAATGTGGTGATTGAGAACACACAGGAAAAAGACATTTCTGACGGAAGAAAGACTTGCATTTGTATTGGTAGTGAGGTCTTAGAACTACAGGGTGTTTTTAGAATTAAGAGTCATAAGGGAAGATTTAGGAATAAGTTTTTCTAAAGGAAGAATATGGGCTCGATGACCTTTAGCAATCTCCACCAGCTATATAAGTCTGTGACATTTCCTTTAGCTCTCTAAATTATATCCTACTAAGATGATATTACATATACTTTATAGTGTATGTGGGAAAATTCCAGTCTTTACCAAGTTCATGAGAATTTTCTACATTTAAATGATACTAATTTTAGCTGTTCCAAATTATTTTTTCCAGTTGTTTAAGTGGTATACCAATGATCACATTGGTAGAAAGAATAAGCTATGAAGGTTTGCCCCTGCCTCTACTTCTTCATGTAAAATGTTAAATCTCGAAAAACATCGAAAGCATCTCTAATAAACTCTCTAAAGGCCACAGCAATAAATCTACCAATAGATGGGAAGCGAAGGGAGGGGAAATTAATCCTCACAGCCCTTCTTTTACTGAAGTATAAAAATTTCAATGCATCATGGCTTTTCCCTAAGTTTTGCTATTTAGATAAACCATAGGGACTTGTGTGTGAAGTGGGGGTATACAACAAAAGAAAAAAGAATGCTTGTGTCTCAGACAGTCTAACATACTGATCACCATTTTCTGTGCAAGAGCAACTCTACTTAAGTGAACGTGCGCACACACACAGACACATAAGGATAAATTGAAAGAAAAATCAGTTCTTGGTTAGTATCACCATGTTGTACTCAGAATTGTCCACTGCACCACAAAATTAATTTTGTTGTTATTGTTGTTAGGTCAACGTCTTAGATTTTGTCTCTTTACATCATGAAAAATTGTCCTGAGCAAGTCTTCGGAGTTTCCAAGTCAACATAGCCCAAACACGCCACTCAAGGTATTTCCACGGTGGCGGCAGCATTTTCTGCTTTGCAGTTTATATTAGCTGTCCGTTCGTGCACCTCGAATGACCGCACGTCTAACACAACTGCTTAAATAGCGTCTGCTGTCTGTCTCTGTGGGTAAGGCCACGCCTCCGGAGCGGCTCTCTTCCTGCGGACTCAGCAGCGGGAGGTCAGGGACCCCACCAAGTGGCCTCAGCGTCTCCACCAGGTGGTGTCACCCTCGGTGCTTCTTGCAGGCCTGCGGGAGAACCTTTGCCAGTCTGCTAGTGTGTTGCTAAATAGTAACTATGTTAACGATCCCAGCGTCTCTGTCACACAATGAAGCCAGTGAAGGAAAGAAGTACCAATCCCATCAAAATCATAGGACTGGGATTCAGAAGAACAAAGGGATTATGCATGATGTGCTCATCTGGGCCAGGAATTTAAATCATGTCTTAGAATTCTGTCTACCACACAATTTGTTTAAATACAAATATTGTCTCAGAAGTACTATTAAAACTAAAAGTTAACCTGAATTTTTGTCCTGCTTTAAATTACTGCTGATACAAGCTTCAGTTTTAGTCTAAAAAACTGCCATGGATTGGTGGATTTATTACTAATATTTAAAAAAAATTAAAATTGCCTTTAAATAGCATATAAAATACAGGAAAATAAAGTATATATAAATAGTTAAGAAAATCAAAGCAGAAAGAATTTAGTCCATGAAAGTTTATTTTTGAGAATTTTATTTGGAAGCTTTAGATAGTTCTGTAAGATAATCTCTCCACAACCCCACTGTTACACCTTTAATAAATTTTTGTTTTAAAAAACGGTTTTTGAGAAAATCACCTAAATAATTCCAAAGTTTTGTAAAACAGCATGTGCTGTTAATGGAAAATTTCAAACTAGTAGATGAGAATCATCATAGCTACAGCTCTCCACTTATAAAACATCACGAAATCAAATAACTCATTATACTTTATTCTTTGGGCTTCTATTATGCTATGTGATAACATTCCATGCACATTATACTGTATATTATACACATTAAGTATTTTTTATTTTTCCTAATGACTCAGAAAATCAGGAATAATTATCATGGTCATTCTTTCAAAAGAGAAGTACATTCACTATTTCAATATTTTGTCCGAATTCACGCAGGTAGCAAAATATCCGAGAATTTTATGTTTAAGAACCTTAACTCAGGGCTGGGTGTGGTGTCGCACTCCTTTAATCCCAGTACTCTGGAGGCTGAGGTAGGAGGGGCGTTGTGAGTTCCAGGCCGGGTTGGGCTACAGTGCGAGCGCAAGGCCGGCCTGAGCTACATAGTGTGACCCTGCCTCAAAAAACTAGGGCTGGGAGTTTGGCTCAGTGGCGTAAGCGCCTGCCTGGCAGGCGTGAGGCTGTGAGTTCCATCCTTGGTGCCGAAAAAAAAAAAAAAAAGAATCATAACTCAGATCTCACTTATAGTATGGCACGGTAATACCCAGCATCTGCAGTGTCAAACACTGTTGCATCTGCACTCGACAAGCAGATAGAGGCTTCCAAAATTATAACGCTGTAAAAGAGGAATTTGTAATAAACATCTAACCAGTTGGGACCAAGATTTGCAGTTAGTTGAGAAAAAAAATACAAGATTAGAATCTTAGTGGATGTGTTTTATTTCATGTATGTAATTTACAGATAAGCCCTCATTGTGTTTTTTCTTACTAAAATTTACTTTGCATTATAAACCATTAGTAAGTTCTAAGAAAGGACTTGTTCTGAAGAAAAAAACTGGAAGCATTATCAAACGTGGACTGATCAGTGCTATAAAACCTCTACACTACAATATAACTGAAAACCATGAAGACAAATATACAGGCCAGTTCAGCTAGTGCCCTGGTCTTTGTAATTAGACTGTCTTAGGTAATTTTCTCTCATTGCTGAGAAAAAGTACCCAACACCCACAAGTTGAAGGAGGAAAGGTTTATTTACCTCGCAGTTTTTAGAGGTTTCCACCCCTAATCTACTCGCTCCAAGGCAAGGTGTCTTGGCAGAAGGGCATCACAGAGATGTAGCTCATGGCAAGCAGAAGGCGGTGAGAGCAGCAAGCGAGGGGAAGATGAGTCTATTTCTCTCCTTGCATCCAGGCGAGGGGATTAAGGCAGTGCCAAACCAATCAGTGGACTGATGTAGCCATCGTTTGCCCTTCATTTCAGCATCACACCACCTCTGAGAAAGCCCCACCTGTGGCTGTGTGAGGCTTTGGGGGGACAACTAGACACAAACCGTAACACATGCTCCTAAGTAAAATGGGGACTTGGAGATTATTTCATATTCCAACCTTATGAACAAGAATCACACTTTTTTTTGGAAGCTGTGATTTGTGCATCTTTCTTCCACAGATTTTTGGACTTTTGGATATTTTAGGAGGATGTGGTATCTTGAAAGTTTTAAAAGCAAAAGATTTTCAGGACATTATTCTACTTGAAAAGAAGGATTCAGAAATGTAATGCTTATGAAATCAAGAAAGTTATTATTGGGTGCTTTTTCTCTGTGCTTAACTTTTATTGTAGGGAATCAAATAGAAGACTCACACTAAAATTATGAAGTCCTTTTTACAGGTTGTGTTGTCACATCAGCACACATTTGGTTTCCATTCCTATTGGCTCTATTTGTGCCTCTGTAATGGTGAGGCATGGTTTCTGTGTGCGGTAGTAGTCTAGTGAGTGCCTAACAAATGAGAGCAAATGACAGAACTTATCTGAAATCTTTCGTATGTAAGAGTTAAGGAGGTCTGCTAAAAACAACACACACCAGGCAGGAGATTTAGCTCAGTGGTTTAAGCGCCTCCCTGGCAGGCTCGAAGTTCTGAGTTCGATCCCCAGTACAAACAAACAAACAAACAAACAAAACAAAACAAAACAAGGAACGTGCACCACTCGAGTCACACATGAAAAAGTCCAGGGTTTAAGTGCCATATCAAAAACGTGTTCTCTGTGTTATCCCCCAATACTATATTATCTACCTCTACGACTGTTTCCTTATGTGTACACTAGGAAGGAAGGTTTCCTCCTCATCTATTTTAGCAACCTAGAACATGACGTGAAAAATGTAAAACCTGCAAAATGATTTTAAGTATAGATTGTGTCATCATGAGAAAAAAGCTAACCCTGCTAAATATAAATAAAATATAGTATGCTAATAAAAATATGCTAAATCAGTCTGAAAGCAAATACAAATGTGTGCGTGTGGTCAAGCTATACAACAAAGTAATAGTGACAAAAATGGCATCGTTCTGTAATAAAATATTGACCAATGGATGAGAGTAGAAGACACAGAAGAATCCCCAAACATATTCAGCTATTTGAACTTGGTAAAAGTGCCAGAAGCATAATGTTGGCAGAAAAACAGCCAAGTTAACAAGTCGTGCTGGGAAAACTGGGTAACTGCAGGAGATTGAAACTGGACCCATATTTCACACTGTACGAAATTAAATTCAAAATGGATCAAAGATCTCACTATTAATACGGAAACATTAAACTTACCAGAATATGAAATAGGTAAAATACGTGAAGATGTAGGTGTAGGAAAGTGTTTTCTAAACAAAACCACAATTGCACAAGAAATGACATAAAATATCCACAAATGGAATTGTATCAGACTATAAAGCTTCTTTACAGCAAATGAATCAATTAACAGAGTGAAGAGACAACCTACAGAATGGGAAAAAAATATTTGTCATTTACTCCTCAGATGGAGGGCTAATAGCCAAAATAAATTAGACTTTCTAAAATTAGACACCCAGTCAAGAAGTGGATGACAGAAATGAACAATCACTTCACAGAAAAAGAAATACGGTCAACTAATACATGAAAAAACATGCAACATCTTTTGTCAGTTGAGACAAGACAATGCTGAGATTTCATCTTACTCCAGAAAGAATGGCAATCACTAGGAAACCAAAACAAAAATCAGTAAAATGCTGGCGTGGTTGTTGTTGGGGATGTAAACTAGTACAACTTTTAAGGAAATCAGTATGGAGATTTCAGAAAGAACTAAAATTAGAAATACTATATGACCTAGTTATCCCTCTTCTAGGTAAGTTTTCTAAAGAGCTTAAGACATCATACTACAGTGATGAATGCATGCCAAGGTTTATAGCAGCACAATTCATAGTAGCTAAATCCTGGAAGAAGCCTGTATGCCCATCTATAGATGATTGGATAAAGAAAATATGGTGTCTCCATATAGCAGAATATTGGTTACAGAGAGGGACAAATTTGAGATATCTGTAGGACATTGGATGCACCTTGAAAATACAGTGTTAAGTGAGGTAAACCGGGAACATAAGCTTGAATACCATATGGTATCCCTCATTTGAGTAAGGCGAAGTACTAAGAGAAAAAGAAAGGAAGGATAGAAAGATACAAGGGATGGACCTCTTGCAGATGGGAAAGAGCCCAGGACACATATGTTAAGGGGTAAGGGGAGAAGGGATGTGAAATAGTCAGAATGTGGATATGCCTAGTATGGGATCCTAATAACCTCAATGTATGTGGATATCATATACCGTAACATGAGCGAAGATGAGTAATAGCAACAAAAATGAAAAAGAAAAGAGTGGAACTAGAGGAGGAAGGAGCGAGGGGAGAGGTAAGGGGAGTAAAAACAGAAAAAAATCTGTATTATTTACATGTACCATTTCCTCAATATGATTGTAAAATGAATATATTATAAACACGTACTAATAGAAAATTATGTATGTGTATATATGTGTGTGTTCATGTGTGCATGTATAGATATACATGCTGTATAGAAATATATGCTGAATAATTACACATAAGCTAACACTTTTAGTTGTATTGCACACTATACTTAAACAATATTGCTTTACCACAATTATGTAATTTATCAAGTAGCACATAAAAATTGTTATCATATTTTCATTTTTATCAAATTAATTTGTTTCTTGAAAAGTAAACAATTGCACATAAGGAGTTGTAGTTGCTATTCATTTTCCTTTTCTTTTCCCTACAGTTTGCCTTTCATTGCACTTGCTTTCAGCAAAAAAATGGTATTTTAAGAGAAATTTTAGAGTTTCTACAATATTGGAAAGTACAGAAAATGATATGCAAATTTCTCTCTTAGCTGCCATCCTCACAGATTCACAAACTTCCTACGTGAAAGAGGAACGCATGTTACAATGAATGAACCTACGTTGAGGTCTTATTGTGACCCAAGTCCATAACTTACACTCACGTTCAGTCTTGGTAGTTATTGTATGATCTTGCCAAAGGTGTAATGATGCATATAGATCATTGTAGTATAAAAATATGTTTACTTTCCAGAAAACACTCAGTGTTCTGTGTACTCATCATCACTAAACCTTGGCAAAATGTAATATTTTTGATATTTTAATAGTTTTTCCTTTTCCAGAACAGTATGTAGTCATAAGCACGTGGGATACACTGTCTTCAAGTAACCTTATTTCTCTTAGTAATATGTACTAAGGTTTTGCCTATGACTTTTTATAGTTACTTTCTTCTTAGCACTGAATAGTTGCATGTGTGTGTTTTTGTGTAAATAGGCATTTTTGAACTCACTAGGCTAAACACACTATTAGTTCTTCTACGCATTTATTTTTATAAAAATATTGTCAAATTATCTTCTCGACTGACTGTGCCATTTTACATTCCCTTGGACAATGAATGAGAATTCCTCTTATTCCACATCTTGGATCTCATTTAGTGTTGTTCATGTTTTATATTCTGGGCATTTCAATAATAGAGTGGCATTTCATTATGTATTGTAATATGTAATTCTTTAATGACATGATTTTGAATACTATGAGTATGAATTCATAGGAAAATGTTTGTCTTTTGTATAGTGGTAGTAGCAAAAGGAGACACTTTTGCTTGTCTTGATTTTAGCAAGCAATTTCTCCTTCCTTACTGTTAAATACAAAGGCAGTATAAAATACTTTATAGTATTTTTTTTATCAATATAAGCTGCTCACTTCATTCCTAAACTGCTAAGAGTGTTTAAAAATAACTAGGTATTGGCTATGTCAAATATTTTTCCTGCATATATTTCTATGATCATGTAAGCTTTCTTTTTTAGCGTATTGCATTACTTAACTGACATAAATATTGAGTCAGCCTTGCACAATTGGAATAAGTCTCACTTGATTGTAATAGAGAATTGTTTGATAAACTGCTCGATTTGATTTCCTAATTTTTTGAAGACTTTTCATCCGTGTTCATGAGTTTTCTTTGTGTGTTTTCTCTTTTCTTGTTAAGTATTTGTTTGGTTATGATTGTGTAATATGACCTCACAGAATGAATTAGGAAATATTCCTTCCACTTTACGTTTTAAATGAGAATGTGGAGAAAATAATGGCTGTTACCATAAAATTTTGATAAAATTCATCAAAAAAATCTGAGCATGATTTTTCCCATGTTGAAAAATTATTAATTGATTGATCTTTTGGTTTTGTTTAGTTTGCTAATAATCTCCTGTTTTTATTTCACTGACTTCTTATCTAATATGTATTTTTATGCTCATTTTGGATATAATATAATATAATACACTCTTCTTTTTCTTGTTTCTCAAGGAGAAAGGCTGTTTTTTAAACAGATTTTAGATGATATAGAAAACTTAAAGATGGTTCATGCTAATGAGGTGCCATTTGATATTTTCATACATACATACATTTTTTAAGCTTAAATACAGTTAAACATATGCATCTCTCAGGTATTTAACATTTCTGTATTATAAAATGTTTAAAATTCTCTTTCCTTGTTTTCTTTTTTCTTTTTTCTTTTTTTTTTTTTTTTTTTTTTTTTTTTTTTTTTTTTTTTTTTTTTTTTTTTTTTTTTTTTTTTTTTTTTTTTTTTTTTT
>RJWM01027580.1:0-26620 GCA_004363535.1 Dasyprocta punctata
TGATTAAGATTCACTTTCATACTCGTATAGCTTCAAACAACCTAAAGGAAAAATACAACTGATGTTCATGGATTGATTATATGTTATTTCCTTGATTTTAGTGTGAACATTTTTATGCTGTCTAGATAGCAGTGCTCTTAAATAGAAATTTATTTGAAAAAAAGCCTTATTTTTAACCTAATCCTTCATAAAGAAATAGGAAAAAAATGTCACTTTTATAGGAAGATAAAGCAAGTGGACATTTTATGAAGGCATACTTTTAAATTAGATGAAGACATAAATCTGTGGCTGAAATTACCTGCAATATACAGACAATACTATAGCTCAAGACAATACAATAGAAATCAGGTAGAAAATTATTTGCCTATAAATCTTAATCTACTACAATTTTATTTTCTCTCATCTATTTGCTATGTGGCACTCCTGAATTTTAGGTGCTAGCTCTATTACTTGGAAATAGGCTTGCCCTAATAAAACTGACATTTCTAAAGGGCTGTTTTTGTAAAATCATGCTCCTGCTTTTGAGATCCCTAATTCAACACCCTTGACAGAGCTTCAGTTCTTTGCAGGGTACAATAGCAGGAACAAAGGAGAAATAAAAATAAATGCACAAAAGAGATGAGAGAAGGAATAAACTCTAAGAGCTTTTTCTTTCTCATAATACAAAAAGTTGCAAAGTTCTGTTATTTCAAAACTGAATTTCTCAATTTCTGCTCTGTCTTTGGTTCTCTATCAATGAAAGAAAAAATACTATAAAAGTATCTTCGAATGTTTTCCTTTTTAATTAAAAACATGATAATTTTTTCCACTACAGTTTTTGGTCTCAAACAGTTTATTAAATATTATGTATGCTTAATTTTCATAGTGATTTTGGAAATCTACTAGATTATCAAGATAACAATGACTAATCTGAATGTAGGGTGTTATTCTTGTGGTTAGATGTCTCCCCAAAGCTTTGTGCAGTCTTGGGTGGGGCTTTTTTGGTGGAAGCTGAATTTAGAGTATATGGCTGATTCATGGTAGAATGCTAGGGTAAGGGTGCTAGGACTTAGGATAGATTACTAAGTCAGTCTACCAATTGGTTTGGCACTTCCCTAATCCCAGTAATGTGAATACACTCTAAGGGACAGAAAGAGACTTGTCTTTCCCCTTGCTTGCTCTGTTATCTTCTTTCCACCATTAACTCTTTCTCCTCTGCAATGCTTGTCTGCCATGGTACCCTGCCTTGGAGTCAGCCAACTCTGGACTGAAACCCATACAAACAGTAAGTCAAATGAAACTTCCCTCCTTTAACTTTGAATATTTCATATTTTGCTGCAGAAGTGATACAAGTAATAACACAGAATATGAGAGAGAAGTGGGTTAGCTGCTATAACTGTACTTGGCTATGTGGTTCAAGAGTCTTTGGAACTGGCTTGTGGAACACATTAGGAAAGGTTTAGAAACACTGGTTAAAAAACTCAGGCATGAAATATCTGAGGCTATACTTGATGGGAGATTCTGGCCAGAGCTCAGAAGACCAGAATGCTGATAGAAATGCTGCCAGTAAAGACTGGGACCAGGAGGTTTCCACTGGGAGGAAGGACTACGTTGGCTGTTGGACTCCATAAAATGTGTGTTATGGCTTGGCAGAAAGTTTGTCTCGGTTTGCTCATGTCCAGAGACTCTGCCTGAGACTGAGATAAAGGCTGGTGGGCAAATTAATCTTGCAGAAGAAATTTCAAGGCAGTGGCATGGCTACTGTTGGGGGCTTCTAGCCAGATTTATGTTGAGAATCAAAAGCAGAGCCCATCAGAATGATTCAAAACCTTGTCAACTTGACCAGAAAGGAAGCTCCAATAAAGTTGTAGCCTGCAAAGATGGAACAGAGACAAAATCGGTTGCTGCAAAGAGTAGCAAGAGAAATGTGAGTGTTTCAGAAGATAATAGAAAAGATGACAAGAAGTCATCACAAGAACCAAGAGGGCTCCAGCCTTTGAAGCCCCAGAGTTACAAAGGTGAAAGAACTTGCTTTGAGAAGACAGACTTGGAGCTCCATATTCCAAAATTGGTGGTGGCCTAGGAAAGTTTTTCCTTAGGATTGGGTTTATAGGAACTGAACTCCTACATTCAAGAGAGAAAAAAGACTGACTACTGCTGCAGCTGGCAGCAGACCTTGGCATCATCCACAAGATGCTGGTGTTAGTTGCACACAGAATTCAAGAGTTGTGGGGTCAGGAAAACTTTCATGTAGAATTCATAAGAAGGCCTGAGAGACCTGGCAGTGTGTCCCGGAGGGGCCAGTGTATGAAGCATGAATGAGAAACTGAAGGTACAGCAGAGACCCTAGAAAGTTAGAGAATCCAGGAAAGTGGATCATCTGAGAAAAACTCCAAGTAGGGAGCAGAGCCAGCCCAAGAGTCAAGCTGTGGGAGCTACAACCATCAGTGGTGGTATCGTGGGGGCAGAATCACTCAAGCCCTTTGGAGTTCATGTCTTGCAGCAGACTCCCTCAGATGCTTGGTACAGAACCCCAAAATTTAATGTTTTCCCTAGTGGATTTTGACTTTCTTTGGTTCCATTCCTTTGTACACCCCTGTTAGCAACTTTTGGAATGGAAATATGCACCTTGCACCATTTAGTGTTGACAGTGTTTAACTTTTCATTTGTACACAGACTCAGACCTAGTGTTTCTCTTAAATCTCAGAGGAGACTTTGGACTTGGAATTTTCAGCAATGCTGTAACTATTAGGACTTTGGTAACTCTTGGAGATAGACTAAATGCCTTTCACCTACAGGAATCAGCATCAGTTTTTGTGGGTCCTGGGTAGAATATTATGGCTTGTTCTTAGATGTCCCCCTACAGGCTCATACAGTCATATGTGGGACTTTTTCAGAAGTAGCTAAATCTAGAGTACATGATTGATTCATGGTGGAATGCTAGGATTAAATGTGCTAGGATTAAGGGTAAGTGATTACTAAATCAGTCCACTAATTGGCACTACCCTTATCCCAGTAGCCTGGATAAAATGGAAGGGACAGAAAGAGGTTTGTCTTGCCACTTGCTTTCTTTGCTATCTCCTTTCCACCATGAACTGTTTCTTTTCTGCAATGGTTGCCTGCTGTGCCACCCTACCTTGAAGTGAGTTGACAACTGAAACCTCTACAAATTGTAGGCCTAATAAACCTTTCCTCCCTTAACTTTGGGAATTGGGTATTTTGTCACAGCAAAGAGAAAAGTAACTAACATATAGGGTAACATATTTTACTTAACTTGTAGGGAATTCATAATAGACAAAGGATTATTTTGCATCCAGTTATAATTTTTCAGTGCTCTCTGTAGAATACAGTATTTCAGATTAAATAGATTGAAGGGCATCTTCTTCATAAAACAGTCAGTCTTTTTAAAGTTTGTTTATGCCGTGTTTCTAAAGTTTCTCTGCATTTAATACATTAGTCTCCAAGTGTCCTAGTCAAATCACATCTTTAAAATTGTTTCATTTATTAGTTTTTAATACAAGTTCATATCTTTGTTTCAGGAAAGATAAATTCCCTTATTCTACATTTAGTTACAGATGTCAGAAGGTAACTTTTACTCTCATCATAGTATGAAATGTGTGAATTAGCTGTTTAGAAAAAAGGATAAATATGAGCAAAATGTATACCAGGATTCATAATCAAGCATTTCAAAAAGTAGTCTATGTAATACCAATAAATATTACATTTTTTGTTTCAAATAAAATTTTATATCATTGGGTTAAGCACAAATAGTTCTCTTTAGTTTTCATGTATCATTACCTTTAAATTTCAAACATGCTCAGTGACTATTAATTAAGTTATAGATGGTATAACTCACCCTTATTTGAACATTTAATCCATGCTTATTGAAGTGTTTTGTCACAATATTATTCCTAGGGACAAAGTTTTAATTGTCTATGTAAAAAATATCAGTAACAGCGTATTTTATAAGTTTTAATCCTTGTAGATTGTATGTTTTCTTTCATTTCCTGCAATATACAAGCAAATCTTTTAGTCAAAACAGGAAATTAAAAATAAACTAATTATATCTAAATACAAAAATGATACTTGAAGTAGCACATGGAGCCTTCTTCTCTGTTTTATTTGATCAATGTATACTGAACTGGTATGAATACTCAACTTTTAACTACCTATATATTATTAGTTTAAGATAGTTTTAAAATCTCAACAAATTTTGTGCTATCATGATAAAAATTTTATTGTGCCACTTTATTTTTCTCTTGCCTTCACACTTGATGAAATATTTAAAACATCTTATAACTACTAAACGGATAATTTGTATTACATTAGGATGTGTAGGATCTTCCAGGAAATTGCTTGTGTAGGCACAGCCAGGGTTGTACTGCACTTCTCCCATATCTGACATATTTCCACAGGAGAGATTTGGAGGGTTGTGAGATTCAAAATTTAATGCAGTTGGTTCCTAAATTTTGCACAGAAAAACTCTTTTGAAATCAAGCCATTGTCTTGAGGTAAATAAATCTATTTGTCTCTCAATATGAGAAATAATTTTGCCTCTATTTGGTTCATTGGAGGTCACCTGTTTGAAATCCCTGACCACTCCTAGATGCTTAGGTCACAGATTGTTTTTCCTGGAAGTGGACTGTAGTTGCATATTCATATGCAGATAGTTTTTTGGAATGTGCTCTTGGGACCTGGTCCTCTAGAATAGAAAAAGGAAGCAGGACTTGGCACAGGAGAGGAATGATGCGATGCAAATAGTCAGTGTCCCAAAGGCCCTGGAACAGGTATGTCCACTGGAGGGGGATTCTGCATCATAGTTAACAGTCTGGGCATTCCCACACTTATAGTATTGTATCATAAAATGAATGCTGTCCTGAAATTGGGGATCTGGCCTTGATTCAGGTAGGCTGAAACAGGCCAAGTTCTGGAGATGACTAATAGTTGAAGTTTCCTGCTGTCTACATTCATAGTACATTTGTAGTAAGACATAGGGTCTTAGTCAGTAGCTAGATCTGAGAAATACCACAGCCCCAACTACCTATACGTTGCCTTTTAATCTTTTTATCTTACTTATTTCTAAATTGTGTGATTTCTTAAAATCTTTTTCCTTTACCAAAAATTCTGTTTCTCTCTGTTTATTGCTTTCTATACATATGCTTTATAAATTCTCATTTGAGATCTTTCATTGAATCTCCTTTTGTGATTTAAACATACATGCAGATGGAAGTACATAGAATTATATATGCATATACATATATTATACTCCACATATAAACTACTTTCCCTGGAGAATAATAATGGTAATACTCAAAAATATATTTATCATGACAACTCACTATCTGAACTAAAAGCCTTCATAGAAGGATGTTATCATTCTAGTAGAATCTAAAGGATTTATGGAGGAGTGACCCATGTGGTGTTGAGATTTGCTGTTTTGTTTTATGGTGCTGGGGATCAAACCCTGGGCCTTGTACATGCAAGGCAAGAACTCTACCACTGAGTCTCATTCTCAGCCCCTATGAGACTTTTAGAACAATGATGACACTCAAATTATGACACTCAAAATTGCCTACATTTTGATGACAAAACGACTCATGAAGAAAGAAAAAAGTCTAACGATTTGACTATTTGCAAATTGTTTGAAAGTTTTGTTTCAAACTGTCAAGCAATTTAAACACTATCCAAATATGCAATAATTGTTAGCACCTTGCATCTTTTCATGGTTGTTGAAGTTTTTGGAAATACATGCCAAGTAAACCTTTCAAATGTGGCATAAAAATATGACCTGGTAGTCGTGAAGACATTTTACATGTTGAATTTAGAATTTTATCCTGGAAATCAGCTATCAGGTCTTTATTCATGCAGTAGTAAACCATATGACTTTGTGAACAGACAAGTTGCACCTATTACAAAAAGTAACCCAAATGCCACATTCAACATTTCTTTCACTCGTTACGCACTGAAGTTATATTTGCTAAAAAAAACCAAGTTGGCGAGCACAGGAACTATTCACAAAAACTGAACTCAGATTCCTGAAAAAATGTTGCAAATTCACAATAGACAATTGTGTAATATAGTATTTGGATTTCCGAAAGACATAATATTGGCCTCCTGGATGACAAAGAAAAACAAAGTAATATTGATGGTGAAGCAAGGTGTGATGGTGTATGCCTGTAATCCCAGTACTCAGGAGGCTGAGGCATGAGGATTTTGTGCTACACAGCGAGTTCCAGCTGACCTGAACTACATTATGGTGAAGAGGGGAAAAAAGTAATAATGGTACTGTCAAAGTTACACCATGATGAAAAGATTGGTAGTGAAGCCAAGTGTTGTGCAGGCCTGTAATCTCAGCACTCATGATTCATCAATAGAAATCCTTCTAAAAAACAAATGTGAGCATTTTATATCCACCATAATATTCCTTTCAGAAACATTGGTTCCCATTTGAAACTTCTTGGGGAGAAGAAATAATACCTAGGGGAGATTCCTGGGAAAATTATTTGTAATGTGCTGAGAAAATTTAAATCATGACAGTAAAGGATGACTTATAGTAAATACCAACGCTAGTCTATTGCTTTTTATATTCTGAGGCAAAGTGTAGTGACTGGCCTATTCAGAAATAATAGGAGTGAATTTAAACAATAAGTGAGTCTAATGGACAAGGAATATTACTTTTCTTTATAATCCTGCATAATGTGATAAAATGTTAAAAATCAGTTGTATAAGAATAAATTCATATTTTTGTTTAGTGTAGAAAAGCATTCCAGAATTCCATTATTTTTAACCAATAGGAACCATTAGTGTAATATCAAATATTAGAATTCATAACTGGATGCAAAAGGAATCAATTCTGTGTTACTCACAAGAGAAATAACTGTGCTAGTATAATACTAAGGTTCTCAGTTTTAGTGATTTGAGTTTGAGAATCAGACAGAGAATGTCTGGTTGGAAACAGTAACCCAAAGCTCAGTGCAAAACTGTTAGACACCAGGTATATCTACTGCTAACACTAAATATTAAGCACTCAACTTGATTCTCTAACAGAGCTTATTCTGCCCATGATTCATCAAGAAATACAGCAGGCTGCAGCAAATACAGGTGGCATGTGTGTTTCTTTACTTTTCCAATTTACTTAAGCCACCAACTAGTGTTTTAAAAATCTAGACAGGAATATCTAGCTAATAACACTTAGGATGTGTACAGGCAATTTAACACCACGAATACTTAGTAAAGATAGTGGAAAGTGCATGGGCCATTTATCCTCTAAAGTAATGTAGGTTGGCAATAATCCCGACAGAAGATAAAGTATCAGAAATTTCAGTGACAAAATGAACAAATGTGCTGGAGTCCATCTGTTTGACCATTCACTCCCACGTAAATTCTTTGTACAAGTAGACATGTTACTCTCATTTAAATAACAAAAATGTTCTTATTTCAAGTAGTGAACAACTAAATTTCTCAGCCATATCCATAGGGATTATCTGCAATTCTAGAGAAATAGAGAGGCAATCATTCTATTCTTAATATTCTCTAATCAATAGCTGAAAGCAAGCCTTTATCCAGGCTTTCCATATAAAATATTAATGAAAAGCATGGGCAAAAACAAACAATTATAAAAATACATGTGCAATAAATTGCTTAATATGACAGCATAAAAATACATTAAAGAGGTGGAGATACAACTTACACATCTTGTCACAAGACAAGTCAAGTTGGAGAAGTGGTCTCTTTCTCTTTCACCTTTAGAATGATGACTTACTCTAGCTTTCTCAGGATAATCAATCATTGTCCTTATCTATCATATTGATCTTCTTTTAACAAAAGATTTACTCCAGATTTTAAAAATAATATTTTCCTTAAGAATTACAATGCTTGGTCAAATTTAATTGTCATCAAAATCACTTTATTAACAAGTTTAGAGTACATGTTTTAGAACATTAAGAACAATACTAAGGTATTGACATTCAATTGCATCCATACAGTTTTGTGGTATCTTTTTAAACTTTTGTTTTTATGTGTATATATTTGTCGCACATAATGATTACATTCACCATGAAGATTTGGTGCATGTACATGACTCATCTTAATTATTTTTGCATACCCTTCCCTTCACCGGTCTCCCACCTTCCTCCTGTCCCTTCCTCTCTACATCCCTCCTTCCTTTTCTCCATTTAGTGGTGCTCTTCCCATTTGCCAGAGAACTATTTCTCTGTTTTCTGTGATCTTTCATTCTGTTCTTTATTTATACTTTGGGTTTCCTCATATGGAATAAATCATATGATATTTAAGCTTCTGTATCTGATTTTGTTTCACTTACCATTATGGTTTTAAGGTCAATCCATTTTCCTACAAATGACATAAATTTTCCTTCCCTATAGCAAAGTAATGCTCCATTGGCTATGAATACTACATTTCATCTCTCAATGGGCATATAGGGTACAGACAAGAGCAAAATAAGGGAGTAATGCTGGAGATGAAGGGGCTAGGATCATGCATCAATTCTAAGGTATTTCCTCCATGGCCCATGCAGACACACTCAGAAGTGTGCTCCATCAATCACTTGGAGGACTCCAAAGTCAATCAAGCTGTCACTCTTCTTTAACCACCACATTCCTTCCATTCAGCATGCCACCCAAATCCATTTCCTTAAACTATAATTGATTGTAAAATAATGACAATATCAAGTTCATAATTCTGCCTAGGATAGTACAACTATCTTGCCTACAAAATGAAATACAACAATTCCTCTCTCCAAATCTCAGCAATTCCAGTATTTTTCAAAGGCCTAATGGAAAATTTCTTTTGAGATCTGAGATAAACACTTAGCTGTGAAACCCTATAAAAATGTAATGCAGATTTCCAAAGTACAATGCCACAAGAAATATTATCTTTCCAAAGGAGAGGAATACAGGACTAGAAAAGAATCAGAATAAAACAAAACCCAGTACCAACAGAGCAAATATTAACTCCATATCCAGCACCTGTTGTGTCGTACATATTCCAGGAGAGTTGGCCAGACTCACCTTTAGGACCTCGCTGGACTCAGCCCACATGACCTTTCTCTTGGGCTTGCACTGACAGTCTACAGACTTTCTGAAGACACTTTCAACATTCCTGACATCTCCAACTTCCTTGGGTGTCCACTGCAACTTTCATCTCATTCCCACAGTTTTATGCCTCCATCTCTCATCTCTCAGGAAATATTACCTGACCTCCCAGTCCCAGTCCCTTCTTTGAAATCTGGTTAGAAACCTTTCTGACTGTACAATTATTATGTTCTGCATGATGCTACAAATGACATCAAGGTCTGACAAGAACGTGGAAGTGCCCAGGCTCTGCTTGACCATGACCATAGTGGTTTCTGAGTGCCTGATTCACTAAGCACCATGAAATCAAACTGGGGGAATCACTTCCCTAGATAGTCTGCAAGCAGGGGCTCAAATTTTGTGCACTTCAGTCTATGACGGGTTGAGTCTTGCTACTTCCTCAAACCCCCTCAAGATGTTTTCTTCTTGTTCTTGCAAGTGTGCTTAGTTTCTTTCCAATGGAACTATTCTCTTTACCAACCACACGTCCTTTGGTCTCAACTTTGTTTGATTTAATTAACTTTAATTCTTTTGGGGTCAATCTTAGACTTTCAAATTTTTCTGTTTTGGCATTTTGTGTCTCAATAAATTTGGCTAAAAACAGCCAGATTTATACACATGCCACACCCTGAGTTGCTGTTGCATATACTCCACCAAATCAATTCATACCATTAATTGCAGTCTTCTGCAAAGGACACAGTCAAAGTGTAGAAAAACTGGTTCCCAACATACAACATGCATGGCTTCTAGTCCAACTGCTAATGGACATATCTTCCTGAGCCTGGTGTTTACCATTTGAATTCCCATTAGCATTCTCATCTTCTGAGCACCTGTCAAACTTACTCATCAGACTTTTATTTTTTAAACAACATTCTAAAGCACATCTCTAAACTTTCCCAAACTCTTTTCACAATGACCCAAATTCTCTGGTACTACATTTGATGTCCTACTCAGATTTTCTCTCACTGGAACACATTAACTGATACCCACAACTTTAAGGAGGAGAGGTTTAACTTTGCTCACAGGGTTGAGGGTTCCGTCATGGTTGGCAGCCTCCATGGCAGAAGCAACATGGAAGAATGATTTGGTGGAATAAAGCTCCTTACTCAGGAGATCAGAAGATAAGAAAAGCAGAGAGGAAAGGTCCAGGGTGCAGACAAAGACTTCCATAAAGGCATGCAAAACTTACTCCTTAACACAGCGTAAGAACAAGCTCTGAGTAAATTACAGAATAAGAGTTCAAAGTGTTTGAATGATATATTTTGAAGTTCTATAGTTCTGTAATATATCTTCTTTGAGAGGATTTGTTTTGAAAGATCTCCTATCAGCCCACTGACATAAAAAATCCAACTAACAAAGATTTCAGATATGATGTAATTTGAATTATTTTGGCTATCTCCTCCCAGTCCTGTACTGCTTTTAGTTTAAATGATAAATTATCTCACTGTTCTTTCCTTGACTCAGGTTTCATTTCTGTTGCCTTTACTGAGCTTCGCATTTACAGGGTACTTTTATTCCAGTGTAAAAGAAACTTAATTCTGAGAATAAAGCAGTGAGAATTTTGAAGTGCATTCACCCGCATTGCATAGATTCTTAATTTTAGCTTCACCTTGCAAAGAGTCCTGTCATCTGACATTTGTGAAGTCATTTAGGATCATTAAAGACAAGGAGGAACAGCTTCCTTGGACCAAAGAGATAGGTTGATTCAATTGGCAAGAAGGACTGGCTGGGGCAGCTGGTTCAATGTTTGTGAATCTTCCATTTTTTTCTGTAAACACACATTCTATTTTCCCCTTCTGCCTGAATTGACAGACTACATTATACATGAGATTTAAGAAAGCTGTGAATTCAGCTAATGTTGAAATCTGTCATTCTAAAAGATCTGTGTTTACTTTTCAGTCTTTCTCAGCCTTAGAGTACTGGAGCACATTCATCAAATTTTCTCATTTTCCACTCAGAAGTTGAACACAGATTTAAGTTCAAATGTATGTAACATTAGAAGCAAGTAACACAGCCCAGAGTACTTGAGTTCCTCAACCACATTGAACTTCTTAGGATTCCATAGAAAATGGACTCTGAAACAAAGTTTGGGTGTTAAAACATTGAACATTCTCAGGACAGGAGAGAAGCAAGTAAGGAGGTAAAATATGGCTGGAAATGTTACTGTTCCCAATGAAGAGTTATAGCAAATGTAACTGCTTATTCCACTTGGAACATATGAATTACTATGCTTTATGGTAAACAATTTCAGGTGAGTAAAGAACCCACCTTCTAATTCTCAGCCTCACTGAGAGTGTTCTCACTTACCTACAGTTTAAGCCACATTAAGCAGCCCCTCCAGAGTCATTTAGAATCCAGAACAGCAAACAGATTCATTGTCAGTCAATGCCATCTCAGTGGATGTGCAATATATACCCGTGGTGGCAATAGAAATAATAAATTGACTCAACAACCATGAAAATGATACAAGCTATGCTAAGGCTGCCCTTTCCAAAAAACAAGTAGGGGAAAAAGATATATGGTGCAAAATAGAGATTGATATACTTTTTAAATTTTAATGGTGGTGTCTACCTAGTATGTAGCAAGATTATCCTTATCGATCATTGCACTTTAAAAACTGTAATAGCTAATCTTAATTCTCAGATTGATTGGATTAAGAGATTCCTGGCAAGATGATTAGAAGCTGAGGGCAATATATCAATCAGTGGGTTTACTGACTGATACTCGTATCTGAATGTGGTATTAGGAGGATTTGCACAGATGGAGGTAGGTAACTCAGAATGGGACATGAATTTAGAGTCTATATCTCTCTTCTATGTTCTCCTCATGTGCTGTACTTCCATCATGAAATAAAGAGCATTCATCCACTGTGCCATTTTTTCCCCCTTGGAAGCCACTGACCATAAAGAAATATGAGTGAAAATAAAGCTCTCTTCATTTAAGATGTCAGATATTAGTCACAGCAAATAAGGAATGTGACCAATACAGAAAGTTTGTCACAAGGGTGGCGTTGTCACTATGGCAGTATCTGATTGTTTGGTTCAGAATGTTTTGAAAAATTTTTTTGCAGAAGGTATGCAGAAAGGTTAAAAGGCTATAAGCAGTGTTTGAGGAGTGATTCTGGTCACATATCATAAGATCAAAATGCTCATTAGAAATCCAGACAGTAAAGGTCAGGATCAGAAGGTTTTAGATGAGAAAAAGAATCTGTCATGAATTGGATTATAGACCAACTATAATACACTTGGAAAAAATCATCTTCATTTTTCCCATGACTTGAGATGGTGAGAGGTTGAGCTTACAGGCAACATGCATACTAATTGATCTGGTTTAGAAAATTTTAAAGCTCCCCAAAATTCAGGTCATGGCATAGGTACTCTTGACTGCTCTTAGTCAAATTTATAGTACACATTTGGAGCATAGTGCATAACCAAAAGATGTTAAATATTTTCACTTTGATCAAAAAGATGCACACATGAAACTGTGGCCAAAGTGAGTCTCATTTTTGAAGAGATTAACCATATTAAAAAAATAATAACTTTTGTGGCTTAAGTTCCTGCCTGGCAGGTGCGAGGTTGTGAGTTTGATCCCTGAGACAAAAAAATTAATAATAATAATAATTTTTTAGCCAGGCATGGTGGTGCATGCCTTTAATCACAGCACTTGGGAGGCTGAGGTAGGTGGAGTGTTGTGAGTTCGAGGATGGCTTGGGCTACAACGTGAGCGCAAGGCCGACCTTAGCTACATAGTGGAACCCAGCCTCAAAAACATCTAGGGCTGGGAGTTTGGCTCAGTGGCTTAAGCACCTGCCTGGCAAGTGCAAAGTTGTGAGTTTGATCCCTGGTGGTGCAAAAAATAATAATAATAATAACTTTTTTTTTTTTAAAAAAGCTCTTTAAGCTCTGACAATTAGAAGGATACCTTGAAGACATCTCAGAAATCAGCAAGGATCAAGCGTGCACATATGTAAATCTTTCATTTGAGAAGAAAGCCCCCCCTTACTTGATAGGAGTCTTAAATTCATTCACAAGGATGCATTTTACTTTGCTCAGTTACCTGGTCACTAAGAGGTTGCTTCTTCCATGTTGCAAGGGAACCCAGCTGTGGTAGACTTTTATATCAGCTATACGAAGTTGCTTTCAGAACCAAGTAGAAAGCAGCAGCTGTCATATCAGAATGCTTCCATCCAGATACCAAAGTAAGGCCTAGTAGGCCTGGCAGACAGCCCCTGATGGGTAGGTTTTTGAATATGTGAAAATGAAGCCAAAGGTGCAGTGGAGACCTCAAGAAGTTGAAGATTCCAGGCACATGGAATGTCTGTTGAGAAAAGCAGTAGGCCCTGAGCACAGGCTGCCCAAGTTACCCATGTGGGCTGTGCTCTGCAAGGCAATAGAAACAGGACTAACCAAGTCAGTCAGATTCCCAGACCAAACTTCCTTATAATCCCCAACTAACTGTTGTCTACAATCACTCTGGTCAAAAAATAAAGTCTAGAAATGCTCAAAACATTTTTAAAGTAGCACAAAATCTTGACACAATAGCATGTGAATTTTCTGAAAGCAGATGTTGTTAAAAACTGTTGTTAATTTTTATGAAACATAAATTTCAGAATAAATGCATTTTGGATGCTTACTATGTGTTACATATATAGATTTATTAAGTAAAAACATAAGAATAAAAGAAAATGTATGACAGAATGGAAAAACTTTCTTTCAAGAGTAGCATTAAGAATATGCATTTCATTGTTTAATTCAAATACTGTGTGGCTCATACTTCTGAGCTTCATTTAAAATATGTGGATTTGAAAGTAAGTGACAATCTTCCTTTATTAATCTTCTCTTTCATGGCAGTTTTTGTACTTTGCATTTACAGCCTATTCATATTCTTTGATGAGAAATGCAGACTACAGCAATGTGTCTAATGTGTTGACTAAAAATAACTCAACTGTATTTTAGACAGCTAAAAAGGCTAGACTGTATTATCTTTTGAAAGATCGGAACAAAGGCCCTTTCAGCTCAGGAAGAATAGATGAAAAATTGCTCTAATTAGTTAATTTTAATCTTCATGTGGAATATAAGTTGTCTACACATTTTAAGTGGCCAATTTTTTTTAGTGATTAGTTTTTATTTTGAGGCATTGTACCCAACCACCTGGTTTGGCCCTGGTCAAATTTACTTTTCATCTTTTGCTTAAATTAGGTCATGCAAAGGAAATTGCTGAGGTTTAAACATAAATAACATTGAGCTCAAAATGTGTCATTAAAACCTGCTTGTCTGACTTATCTTTATGAGAACAACTTTACTTCCAGTTGCTTAATACAGAATAATAAATCCTTCCCAATTACTTACCTTCCTTATCTAAATATTCACCTTTTTATTTAGCATGATAAATAACTCTCCCTGTTGCAATCTCTTTATTTTTACCTCCAGCCTATATCCATTCTTTTATTACTTTTCCCTTGGATTCAGGGCATGTGTTTAACCAATTTTAAGACTCCCTGTTGTGCCTTTTCTTTTATTCTTGCTACCTAAAATGCTTTTCTAAAATGCAAATCTATGTATCTGTGTCTTTGTAAAAGATAATTACACTCAGCGTTTGGATTAATGTACTCAATCAGTGCTATGGTTAATTGTACTAGCTTGACTGACCATGATTCTCAGATATGTGAATAAACATTATTCTTGTATTTTTTTCTGGAAAGTATTTTGGATTGATTAACATTTAAATCAATAGCATTTGAGTAAAGCACTTTACCTTCCATAATGTGAATGGACCTCATCTGATAAGTTGAAGACCTGAATCAAGATACTCTACCCTCTTCTAAAGGGGAGCTACAGTGGATATTCTGGGTTAGAACTGTATATGGCATGAGGTCTTCCCTGGGTCTCCAGTCTGCTGGAACACACTGGAGAATTTGAACTTGCCAATCTGTAATCACATGATCTAATTCCTTCCTGGTTTGCTTCTCTGATCAATACTAAACAAATAAGCTACTGCATCTTTTTCCAATCTTACTTGCAGACTTGACACCACGCGAGACATTTCTTCTCACCACATTACTTTAAAGGCACATATTTATTACAAGTGAGCACCATCTTCCTAAATATTGAGTCTCTGCATACATTGGTTAATTACTTGTTTGGATAGTGTTTAACAAGCACTGGGTTCAGTCATTTAAAATAAAAAAGTGTTACTTTCAACAGGTTTTAGTCATTGCTATAAAGTTGTTGAGATTTGCCCTTTTTCCTTCCTTCCTTCCTTCCTTCCTTCCTTCCATTTTCTTCCTTCCTTCCTTCCTTCCTTGCTTGCTTGCTTTCTTCTAGCCCAACAAACTTTAGAATATAAAAATTGAAAAAGGCAACAGGAATTGAAGGTGAAATTGTTGCAGTTTTCAAGGGAAAATAGTAAATTTACCTAATTTTCATAAAAAAAGAGGCAACTTCTAATTCCTAATTTTTAACAATTCCTTTCATTTTCAAGAGATCCATTCATTCATAAACCAAAGAATCATGTAGCAGTTTCTATGTCTTGGATAATGCGCCAGTTGCACGAATCAAATAAAGATTTACTTCCTGAGTACAAAGTGCTTGGAGTCTAGAAGGGAAAATAAAATAATATTCCAAGATTTATGATAGAGAATCATGAGATTATTCAAAGAGGTTTCATAGGTTTATTTAACTAAGGATTTCTCTTTTTTTCTTTTTTTTTATTTTCTTTTTTTTTTTTCCCAGGAGATGTGCTGGCTAAAAGTTTATCAAAGAAACAACTCAAAGAAGCTGTGATTACACAAAGTCAGTTAGTCTTTGCTAACCAAAGTTCTGGCATGAAGATACAAATGGGGTGTAGAGAACTGAAAAAATTTAAATTCTGGAAATGAGAGATAGTCTGAATTGCATACATTATTTTAATGACATTTCCTTTCTATTTCACGCAATATTTTAGCATTCACTACGGCGGTAAGTGTTGTGTGAGCTTACTGTATTCACCTAACTGAAGCATTCTCTCCCCCTATCTCGCAATGGAGGAGAGTACAGGATGGGATCAGGAATTGGAGTAGGAGAACACATTCCTGTATTTGATTCAGGGATGGTGTGCAGTCTTCTGTAATCAACTTTAACAGAAAGATCTGACATGCATTTTTAGAGTCATTCATTAGAAACTTAGGCTTCATTATTTTAATTTGTCCTATTCAAATTGTAATGATTAATTGTAACAATGAATTATTAATAGGTTCATATGCTTATCATTAAACCTCAAACATGTGAATTTGTGCTTCTTAATATAATACTTACCTTTTGGCATCCAGCAAGACTAGGTGGCTCTGCACAAAAAGTTCATTGTTTATTCAATTTTAATTTGTATCACATACTGATTTAACTTAATCTAGAAAATTAGATGACTATTTTTAGAATCATATATCCAACTCCACAAAATTATTAGGAAAATTGATGAGTTAACTGTGACTTAAATTTGCCATAATAATACTAAATGTCTTTGGTGTGCTTTCCTAGACTGGTAGGTTTTGTTTCATGATGAAGGTTAGTAAGAAACATATCAGTAGTATGATGTCCCAAAGCAATACGTTTTATAACTTCCCCTTCCTCTTTTTCTTCTCCCATATGGTAGTTCCTTAGTTGGGTTGATGATAAAATGAACTAAAATATCAAACCCAGAGATATATGAGACAAGTCCAACTGTTATGTTTGAGAAAAATTTCAACTAGGAATGTTATTTATATCATATACATAGATACGAAATGAATGTGAAGAAGAATGTTTGGCTTGAACATTCATCATCTTCTCTCTGCATTTCAGTCTGCTAAGATGAAGCTCCTACATTATTATCCTGGTTGATGGAAATCACAGATCAATATTCCAGTATCATTTTCACACAAATATCACACTTCCTCATGATATTTAAAAATGTCAGTTACATATATTTTCATGCAGTTGCTTTTGTGTAGATGTTTCATGAGTAATCAAATCTTCAAAGAAAGATAGATTTCATAGAATGAAAAAGTTTCAATATGCAGACAATTTTTGATCAGGCGTGTTTTTATTATACTTTGAATAAATGATACATATAATAAACCCTTATTCAGATACCCCAAAGATCATTAATAAAAGAGATTTCAAATACCTACATTAATATTTATTGGCAAAGAATTTTAAAACATGGTAGTTTTAAAATGAATTTATAACTTTTTTGACTTTTTTATTTTATTCACGTAGTTGGAGATTGAAACCAGGGACTTTGCACTTAGCTACATCTCCATCCCTGTTAAAAAATTTTGTTGTTACACAGGGGATTGAACCTAAAGAACCTGCATGATACAAAGGTTCATGTATTTTATAACTTAGAATCATGAAACAGATTTACATTATGAGTATAAAAATTTATAGAAACAGTACTAACATATATATATATATATATGTATGCCTTTTATTAAATGAATGTTCTACTGATTTTGAGCATGTTGTTTTACAAAGTTACCTAATTAAGCTTAAATGTTACTGTTTTCAGACTGTAGCACCATAGATATGGCTTTAAGGCTTAAAAATTTACATATTCATTAAGCTATTGTGATCATTAACTGTGCTGGCAACTTCAATGAATTAAGAAATGCCTGGTGAATTAGAAGAGCTCAGTTCAGGAGGTGTCAAGATGATTGACACGGAAGCCACAAACTGAGGAGGGAAAATCCACTTTGCATGGAAGCGACACCAACCACTAGGCTTGTAATCTGGATAGAATAAAAAAGGAAAGAAGAAAGACTTCCTTTTTGGTTTTTCTAAGGAGCTCCAGTCTTCACCATTATGACTGGTCAATGTTTAGATGCTTCAGCTTTGCCACAGAGACTCACATGGAAGTGTGCCATGAGCTCCAGGCTTTTTCTCTGTACTGGATTTTCCATTTCTCTAGTGCACAGAGGAATATACTGCATACTTCCCCTCCTGACTCCATAGAAAGTCATTGCAAGCCTACTTTGTGAATCCTCTATCAACTGTATATATATATATATTTTTTTTTCTCTCCAAGTGACAAATGATGCAGCTACAATGGTGGCCTAAAGCAGAAGATAAACTTTTATTATTTACTACAAATCTTTATGCTATTACTGTTAGAATTATCAATGCATTTAAGGTTTTTACTGATAGATTATTCTTTTAATTTTAATGTAGATAACATTTAACCACAATTCTTAAAATATACTAATTCAAATTTCCAATTTTTAAATAAAATTACATTGACTAAACTGAAACAATATGGAGCTAAATAATACTGCAGTGAAGAGTAGGAAGGTACAAAAAGATTTTTTTTTCTCATAGCATAGAACATTCCTACTAGTAAGTAAATCATTCAGGGTTCAAAAGCTTACATTCTTCTTTATTATATTCATAATAACAACTATGATGCATTTACTATGTCATTTCACTTCAAGTATGACATCAAGATGATTGTGAATAGTACCTGATTATAAATTAAAATGAAATATGATATTAATGGCAATGTATGTAAATTTTTAAAATCTTATACATGTAAGGAGATTAAAATTTCAATAATATTTTTTCAATAATGTTTTCCAAAATGTGCAATGTATAGTTTGGTCTACAAAGGATACCTCTATGTGTTAGCTGTTGTCACAAAAATGCTATGTATCCTAATAATCACAAATTCCCACTGTAATGTGTTAATCAACATTTAGCTAAAAACCACACAGAGAAAATTAGTATAACCTAGTTTCTTCTGAGTATGATTGTGTTTCAGGTGGCTGTCATTTTTTTCTTTAGACAGCAAGCTTAACTAGTGCTATGCTTTCCCTAGTGATGAGAGTGAAAAAATATCCAAATATATCACAATAACATTCTATATTACGTGCAGCACTCAAAATAAATGATACAGCTGAGCACAAATTCAAAGGGCAAATAAAATACATTAGCTCCTGATGTCAAAGCAAATTTGTGGCTAATATTAACAACAGAAGAGACAAAAGTTACTCTCTTTCATGTAGAAGTGTTGAAGAGTTGATATTTCTGAAAAGTAATATAATTTATCACAATTGTTATTTTACCCATATATAATGGTTGGCAATGTATTATAGTAGAATGTAAACAATCTTATAATTTGTGGTCCGGTGGGTCTTTTGGGAGGTGATGGGATCATGGAAGCAGGATACTCATCAGTGAATTAGTCCAACGTTCAGTTAATAGCTAAATGTGATACTGGAAGGTGAAGGCTGGCTAGAGGAGGCGGGTTACAGGAGGTATGGCCGGAAAAGTCTATCCCTCTCCTTCCTCCTTTGATTTCTCTCTGCTTCGCAGCAGCGCATCATGAGCTCTTTCTCTTCTGCCATCCTCCTCCCTGCCATGCTGCCCTGTCTTGGAGTCATTTGAAAATGGACTGAAACCTCCACAAACTGTTAGCCAAAAATAAACCTTCCCTTCTTAGAGTTGTAGGTGTTGGGTATTACGTCTTAGCAATGAGAAAAGTAAGAATCCATATATATTTCAGTTTAAAAGATAAATGGTTTAAGAATTTTTTCTGTAATATAATTTAATATAGAATTAAGCCATAACTATTCTCTGATTTAATACTTAATAGTTTTATTTTGTAGAGAAATAAGTTGAAAAGAACATGGGTTTCACATGTTGTACATATGACTTAGTATCGCTGGTACATTTTATAGACTTAATGAGATGGTTTTAATTCAAATATTCTCAAGTAGAAATGTGTGAAATCCACTTCTAAATAAACCATAATAACTCTTCCTTCATGGTGAAAATAGCTTATAAAAAATATGTGAAAAATATCCTTATTACAAAAACATTGGTATTTTTTGTGAATGTTGATATCTTTCCCCTTAATTCTATGTCTTGAAGAAAATTAAAATGCCTGAATGGCTAAGAATATAACTGACAATCCAAATGACTTTTCTCTTGTAAAAAATGCTAAGTGCCATAAAATATTGCTAATATGAACTTGAAATTTTAACCATTCAAGGTTTGTTTCCACTTAAAATGTGAAGGCAACTACTATTTCTCCTTTCTGTTCATTCTTTCCACTCATTCTATTTTTTTATTTATTTTATTTTATTTTTTATTATTTAAGAGAAAAAAAGACACCTATAAGAAAGACAAAAAGCAAACGAGACAAACGACTAGAGTAAATGCACAACAGTAACATTACAGGTTTACAAAACAGGATGATAGAAACTTGACAATGGTTGCAGTAAAATGTATGGTTATCTTCAAAATGGTTGTTCACATTAACAGATATAGACATGTAAAATTGATCTAATCATATGAGTATTAACTGTTCTTTCTCAATAACAAACATTTCGCATTATGTTCGTTTTAGTTACCTTACACACACATATATACAGATTTATATCTTTTCCTTTTCCCTTCCCTCTTTCCCCCTTTTCCAATCATTCTAAATTATTGATCATCATTATGAACGTGGACTATCCAGATGTTGTTTATAATTTTAGTTATACGTTCTCTTTTTGTTCAGAAACTTTTTTCAATTCAGAAACATAAGTCAGTCGGGCCTCTTTCCATTCATGTTCCAATTTTGTCAGTCTGACAATTCACTCTATATTATACAAGCCTTATAATAATGGTAGGGGCCAGGTGGAAGACTGAATTCCCCCCATACCTGGCAGTAAGAAGCGGTGTATACCCTTCTCATGTCGGAGGGCTACTAGAGGATTTCAGGTAAAATAGATACCTGAATATTATTCACAGTACTCGAAATATCCAGGCATCACTATAAAACATTAACTACACTTAAAAAACACAAATCTCTCTACTCAAGAAAGAACAACATAAAGCTAACCAAGATGTTAGAATCATCTGACGAAGATTTTAGAGTAGTGATCAAAAAATGATTCAAAAGCAGTTAGACACAAGATTGAAACAATAAAAAAATACAAAAATCTTTAAATATATTGAAGGTAAATGAAAATAGAGAAATTCTTCACTACAGTTCAAAAATTATGTGCATTCCTCAGCAATTGAGACAATGGAACAAAAAACTCAGGAAAGCTATAGAAAAACTCAAAGTATTATCAATAAACAGAATCTGACAGAGATGTATTGATCATCCCACCAAAAAACAAAAGGATGCGCATGATTTTTAAATGCTTATAGGCATTTACTAAGATAGCATATGTGCTAAGCAATAAGAGTATTCTCAACAAATTTAAAAGAATTGGTATCATATAATGTTCTTTTTAATAAGAATGGAATAAATTGAGAAATAAATTAAAATGATCATTAGAAATATAATTAGAAAATCTCTAAAGAGTTGGAAAGTGAAAACTATACCTTTTAGTAACCCTTTGGTTAGAGAAGAATGCCTGAAGGAAAGTAAAAGAAAATAAATTGAACTGAATAAACCTGAAAATGCATACACATTAAGAAATTTATGGGACGCAGCTAAAGCAGTACTAAGATGGAAATTTATAGTACTAAGTGCTTCCATTAAAAATTTCAGCTGTCCTCATTGGTAAAGTTACTCAGAATATCTGGTTAGCTTCTTGAAATGTCACAACGATCAACTTTAGAGAAATTAACTGCAGTAGTTTTCTTTTCACAATGTGAAAGTAATTTGTCTCCCTATATATTTATCCTTACTTATTTTACTGAAAAATTGGAGCAAAAATACACATTCAAATATGCACAGAATCCAGCTCAGAGCAGGAGTCCCTCCAGAGCAGCGCCCTGCAGGACGCCTAGCACGTGTATATCTTGCGCTGTTGTTGAGAGGCTCCATGGGTCCACAGCACTGTTTGTGTTCCAGGTGGCTACACACTAAAGATGCGCCCAGCTGGGAGGTCTGCCCTGATTAATGTCCTTCACACATATGATGCAGATGGCGTGACACTTACTGCCTTAATTAATTTATTAGGCTTGCCATATGGGAGAAAAGGTTTTCCTCTCAACTGGAATCACTTGGGAAATTGGAAGGACAACCCCTTGCCATGGGACTTCATCAAGTTACCAAAACTAGCTGAAGATGAAAGAAATCAATGAATTGCTTGGACAGAAGCAGTGTGCACTGGCATTTTTCCACAACTCCTACTTTGAAAACCAGATGGAAGGCAGTCTGTCAGGTGAGGCAGCATTTCAAGTAGGCAACTTTCTTAGGATTTGTGCTAAGTGCAAATATTCTACACTGATTTTATAATATTGGTCATCAGAATGACATGGCTCAAAATTATATATGATAAAAATGTTAGTGATACTGGAGTGAAAAGTGGAAAAGTGCTACTTTAAGTGAGCGTACATATCAGTGCTTTTATTTTAAGTGTTGTATTAGTGCTGCAAGGAGAAGTATACAATCTATGCAGTTGCTTGGGAAGCAAATAAAAGCATTTCTTCTTTAAGTACAGGCAAATCTTTGTGTTGAGTTTTCTCACAAACGTGTGCTTTTTAAGTTTTCAAATTCAATGAATTATGCAACGGAGATGAGCAATAAATACTTGTTGAATTTAATAGTTTTTCAATCATTAGCAAATATACTGGCAAGTTTTCATTCCCACTTTGAGGTTCAGTATATGCTTGTAGAGTTATTTGTTGTATACTCTTTAAGATATTGTTTTATTATTAGAGTGTTAATATTTTAAATGGCCTCTTAGCGTTTAAAACAATGCTTTCTTCACTTATTTTTAATTTTAAAATGAAATTAAACTTCAGAAAATCTAGGTCAGTACTTGAATAAAATACAGATATATAAAGATATATATTTTTCTGACAAGCATTTATATTATATTCACAAAATGTATACTAAGTATTTTCCTATTTATAATTAGATTATCAAACCTTCTACAGCCCAGTATTTTAGTTTGTATCATTTAAGAAGATCAGTTTTTCCAGGTGTCCATGCATAACCAATGAATCATATTTCACGGAATATCTGAACATATGGAGATTAAGCACCTCATGAATTAAATTTTGAATGGACTGACCTCACAGGATCTTTGACAGCAGGAAAAAAGAAATACCAGCAAGAATGGAAACAAGTCATTATACCAGATTTATCATGTAAGCATCAAATACAATCAAGTTTATTACTTTTAAAATAAAGGAAATGCATAAACATTGACATAAAAAGCAATTTTTGTTTCTTGACTGCCTTACCACTGACATTTTTATTTTCATATTTTACACTCTAAAATCATTATGCAGTTATTACAAGCATTTGTTGAATAAGTACTCAATTGTAGGGTACTGCACTGGCCTGTGTGGATAGAAGCAAATGAATAAAGACGCTATTTGATGTATATTTAGTCTTCAAAACAAAAATCAGGTGTAAATAGCACAGTAATAGGCATCACATAGGATACCACAAGAATAAAGGAAATACAGTTAATGTCTGTAGCATAAGATAAATTACATGAGATTCGAAGGACGTGTAACTATGTGGGTTAAAGAAAATGCTGATGGTAGAAGAGATAGTATAACATGAGTGACTGTGAGACAGATTTGTGAATTCTTGTAGAAATGAAAGTAGACCTGTGTTGTGAGAAAATCATCATGGTCAGGAAGATGAAAAATCTGAAATAATTTGGAGACAGACAGTCTAAACAACACTAAACCATACATAATGGCAAATACACACACACACACACACACACACACACGACTTACATTAGAGCTGCACCTCAATTAATGTGATATATTTGTCCTGAAGTTATACTTGCTACTACTTATTAAAAGACAGGTTAAAATGGGAGTAATATAAGCAACATATGAAGTACAATTCTAAAATCCAACCCTTTTTGTCGAGCTTATATGAAAGAGGGTAAAATGTTCTCATTTATCAGTGGTCTATGCAAATAGGATTATGTCAAATAAAAAATCTTCCACATAGCAGAGGAAACAACCACCAGAGTGAAGACACAACCAACAGAATGGGAATGCTTTTACCAGCTACTACTCAGAAGACTAATATCTAGAATATATAAAGATTTTTTTAAAAAGCCCCTAAATAAAAGCCTCATCAAAAAATATCCAACGAATGAACAGACATTTATCAGAAGAGCAGATACTAATGACCAATAAGTACATGCAAATGTTCAATATCCCTGGTCATAAAAGACATGCAAATTAAAATAATTCTGGGATTCCATCTTACTCCAATCAGAGCCAGTACCATCAAGAACTCAAAACACAACAAATGCTGGTGATATTTTGCTAGTCGGATTGTAAACTAGTACAACCACTATAGAAACAACCATGGCGATTATTTCAAAAACTAAAAACAGATGCTGTATTCCACCCAGCTATTTCCCTTATAGGTATCTTCCCCTAGACTTAAAGACCTCATATTAAAGTGATTCCTGCACACCCCTGGTTATGGTAGCACAATTAATAATAACACAATATTGGAAGCAGACTATATGTCCATCAACAACCCAATGGCAAAAGAAAAGGTGGCAAATATACCTAATGAAGAATTACTCAGCCATAGGGAAGGATAAGTAGGAATCATGTGTAGAAAAATGGATGTGTCCTCAGACTATAATGCTTAGTAAAATAAATCAAACACAGAAGCTAAATGTTGCATGGTTTCTCTTATAGAAAAAAATAAACAAAATATAAAAGCAAATGAAAAGATGCTTTTAAACGAGGAGTTAGACTTATGAATGGGAAGGGGACCAAGAGATGGAAAGAGGAAGGAGGAAGAGAAGGAGAATGGGAAAATAAAGAGGATTAACATTTGATATGCTCATATACCAACTTTCCAAAATGAGTGTAATTATTATGATTACAAGCATGGACTAAAGAAAAATTAAAAAAAGAAACCAACAGTGATTAGTGATGAAGTAATTTTAGAAGCAAACATTAAAAAATGAATCTAAAATTTAAAGAACCAGAAGTTTCACCATCTGTTTAGTATGAAAAGACCAGTTGTCCTGAAACTGCTCCTTCTGGAAGTAGTCTTGGCAAGCATTTGAGCTTTTTTTCAAATGACCCCATCACTGATGTTGAAAAACAGCTAATTGGAGACACAAAGCCACACATGTCTAGAAAGACTGCTGGATACCTTCTGATATATTAAAGGACACTACATAAGACACAATATTACTCTTCACTAGTTCCCTTAATGAGCATAGAGGTATGAGGTGATATGATACTCTAAAAATCATTCACTTCACTACATCAGCTTTTCTCTATATCAAAAGTATTCAGAAGAAGAAAATAGAAGGGAATAATTCTTTTTATTCCAACAAAAAGTTTCCATTAGATGGTAACACCTTCTAGGAAATTATTTAGTGGTTCAGACACTAGGATTTGCATTGATATAGTGACAATGAGTAGTGAGATGGATATATTTAATGTGCAGTATCTATAGGATAAGATGATCAGAGTTGAGATTACACTGGAATAAAAATTCCAGTAAATGATGATGGTTTTTCTGAAAGAACACAAGAAAAATGTGATTTTACTTGTTCTATTTAGCAGAATTGAATTTTAGGTGTTTGCAGGATGTACAAATGGAGATGCATAGAGGTGCACTGGACAGTGACTGTATAGAAATGAAATGGAGTGGAGAAAGTGGAGAAAGCAATTCTAGATTTTTCACAAGTATTTTGAGATGATATTGTGCCAAAAAAGTGATGAAGTTGTGATTCTAAAATGTGTGTTCAAGGGAGGATTATCTTTTAATTCACAGAAAACTAAAAACACATTTCAAGATAGATGTAAAGAAAACAGTACAAAGATGGCAACTGGACATTCAAGAAAAGAAATTCCCTAGTATACCAAAGTCTTTGTGAAGGCAGGAGGCAATGAAGTCCAGTATGTAGATGTGTACCCTAACTTTTGCTACAAGTGGAATTTGTCTCATTAGATAAAAAAAAAAAGCAGAATTATCACACATGTGGATACCCCGATCAGTTTTAACGGCGTAAGGAAGATCAAGGGGTTTTCACCTGTTTCCGCACACTTTCCCTGTGACTAGGAAGAAAGACTGAAGATGTGCTGGAAGGATTGGTGTCTTGAGGAGGAATTAGTTTGCAAACGTGGCTGAAACAGGAATACCAACTGGATTAAGAAGATTTGGAGATTTTGAAGAAATACACTTAAAGAGAGTGTGTCTATATACAGTGCCTGTATATAGATAAAAGTAAAAGAATAAATCTATCAAAATAAATTTGTGATTTAATCTCAGAATACTCTATGTTTTCTTGCATGAGAACTTTATCTGAAAATAATATTTAATGATCCTATGTGATCTTCTGTGAACATAATTCTAATCAAGACTAATTTGCAGGATCATTTTTGCATCACATATAGGATGGTGAGTTTTGTGTCAACTTGAATGAGATATCGTACCTTGATAAGTGTTTCAACTATTCTGGATGTTTTTGTGACAAGGGTTTTGATGATATTAGCTTAAGTTGTTGTCTAGTATAAAGAATGTAAGTGGGGGCCTTATTTAATTAATTGACACATCTAATAGAAAAAATAATTAACCTCCTCTGAGCAAAAAGCAATTTTGCCAGATGACAGCTTTCAGACTTTAACTGCCACACTGGCACT
>RJWM01027581.1:0-26667 GCA_004363535.1 Dasyprocta punctata
GAAAAGCATGTTCCATGTTAATTGCTAATTGGTTTCAGCCAATATGGCACCAGTGACAAAGGCACAAGGAAGGGATGGTCCTGCTTCTCTGGGGTACAATATGTCCAAACAGAAAAATCATCCAACTACCCCAGGTGACTAATTTCTCTATAAATATATTATTGACATAATAGAGGCCTCTTTAATGGGATTATAACTACACCGACAGCTGCTCTGCTCGTTGAGGAGAACATGGTTGACAAAAAAGATTTAAAGGAAAGAATAGAGGAAAATAGCAAACCTCCAGCCAGGCACACTTAAATGACCCCATTGCTTCAAAATAATAGGATCACATTGCAAATATGAAAGGAAAAGTCAAGACGCTTAAAGCAATCTCTTTTTGCACGCTCTTCACGCCTTCTCTCCCACTGTTCTGCGAAGGGTACTGTTCTGCACCAAACGAGGAGGCCCCATGGCCCTTGTGCCAGAAGCAGGCCTTTCAAAGGAAGCCCACATTGTCTGGAACAGCCTTCTTTAAAGGAATTATGTTTGGATTTAAAAGGTCTTGAAAGTGGATATGTTCTTTGCTTTGACTGCCGGGCTCTTTTATAATTTATATAAAATACTTTTCAAGTTTCCTCCAAAAACCAATTGTCTCAGATGCCTGCTTTTCAGAAAAATAATCATACAAAGAACTGATCAGGGAAAAGAAAAAATGTCTTAAAAGTCACAATTACATTTCGCTTGGATTTAAAAACAGGGTCACTAAATAAAGGAATGTCTTTTTGTTATCCCACATTAAGAAAGTGTGGTGAAAAACCAATCTACAGTCACTTAAGTTTATAGAACAAAATTACCTTTGCAGAAGACTTGAAAGAATATACAACCAACTCCTTGACTTATATTCCCTTCACATTCATTTGTTAAATTTCCTATATTTCCTTCATATTTATACATTTGCCAACTGAAAATGAATTGGAGAATGAAACAAAGTCCATTCCTGCCCTGAGGAACTACATTCCAGTGGAGGAATGGCTTCCACTAGGTCCCCATTAAGCAGAGCCTGAGATGGCCATTCTTCCATAGGTGATTTATAAAGGACGTAGAAGGGACAGCTCTCAGGTAGAACCTTTAAGCCAGTAAGGAACCTAGAATAGGGCAAAGGAGGCTGCTAAAGAAGGATGTGGTCTGAGCTGAGCTCACAGAAATCTCTGAAGTATGAGGGGTACCACAGAGTCAGTCACATACCACCCAAGTTTTCCCCACTCTATCGAGGGCCCAGTCCTCTCCTATTCCTCCAAATTTATTTAAAAAAAAAAAAAAGCTGAAAACCTCAGAGACTTCCTCAACATAATAGCAGACTGGTTGTATTTCTTGCTCATGTTATAATGCTCTTCAGGTTTTCTTGACCCAGTAGCTCTTCCTCTAGCTCAAATTCAAGGAACCAGAAACTTTCTTTCTTGTTACATTGCCAAGTTCAAACTCATCACTTGTATGGTGAAGAGAACAGCTGTGGGACCCCCAGAGGATGCCCCTGGGAGCTTTTAGGGGCCCTGCAAAGAGGACACATAGCTTCCATGCACATTCCACTGGCCAGGACTTCATCAGTGACCAAATGGAACTGCAGCTGGGAAGTGTCAGTTAGCTGTGTTCCCGGAAGATGCGAACGCACATTTGACAAACACATCTAGACAGTCTCTCTTAGCCCTCCTCCCTAACGACACGCTGAAAGGAGGCCAGAAGATCAGACATGCAAGTGGCCACAGAATAGAGATTACTGACAGGCTCTGGGCCTGCCCCACAGTCCCTGTGACAAGACATCCATTGTCCACAAGCCACTATGCTGCCTCTGAGTAATGCAGGAAGCAAAATATGGGAGCGGGAGGAGGAAGGACCATCTAGGTCTGCACACGACTGGCCCCCTCACTTCCATACACTTCAGCTCAGTTTCCTCATATGCCACGTGGGAAAAAGCCCAATGCTATCTACTCCATACATCACCTGAGAATATGTTAAAGGACAAAGAAGGAAATGAAGAATTTAATTTCATTTAAATTCAGAATTCAAGACTTTGACCAAAGCCATATCAACTAACTAGTGATAGTCATAAAACTTCAACTCGGATTTCTCAAACCCTAACCTGAGACTCTTCGCTTCACTGTAATACCTCCCCCAGCAAACATGAAAGCTCAGGAAGGGTACAAATCACTTTCCAAGGCACATCCTAATAAACTCATTAGCTTATTCACCAGAGATTGCTGGTTTCCTATTAAGAAAACAAACCTCTTCCAAAAGGAATGTTTGCAGGATGGAGCAATCAAGTGACAAGAAATAGGACCATAATAAAGAGGAAAACAAACAAAAATCTTGCAAAGACACCGACATAGCGTGGTTCACTGGTGCTCACCCAGCTGCCCATTAGCATTCCATGTGGAACTTTATCAAATGCTGATGATACTTGGGTCATACGTCAGGCGAAGTGAGTTGGAATGCTCACTTATTTAGACTGTTTTATTTCCTAATCTTTGCATCTTTTTTTCTTTTGGCCATGCCAGGATTTGAAGTTGGGGTCTCACACCCTGTTTATTTTTTAATTATTTTTAATTGACCCATATTGTACTTATTTGTGGGACACATTGCAATATTTACTATAAAAATGATATATAATGACCAAGTCATAGCGTATCTGTCACTTTGAATGGTTATTGTTTGTGTTGGGAACCTTCAAAATTCTCTCAACTGACTTTTGGAATATGCGATGAATTGCTGTCGACCATATTTACCCTGCTGTGCTAGTAATTGCTAGAAACCATCCCTCCCCTCGAGCGTGTAGCTCTGTAGCATCCGCTTTTCATGCCTCTCTTCCTAGCCTCTGGTAACTCATGTTCTATGTTCTGTGTCTAAGATCAGCCTTTTTTTAGCTTCTACATGTAAGTGAAAATATGCAAAACTTGTATTTCTGTGCCTGATTTTTCACTTAACACAATGTCCTCCAGGTTGGTGCAAGAAATCAGAATCCTTGAAAGGCCCAGGCAGAAGCATTTATTAAGGTTGTCCAAGCAATTCTCTCAGGCAGCCAAATTTGGGAACCACTGGTTCTTGCAACTGGCCCTTCACACCATCCAGACAGTGAGGGCTCTTTCAAAGGAGCTGGGGCCCTAATGGAGGCCTGCAGAAGAGGTGAGGAGGAAGATGAGCAGCTTGATAACAGTGGGAACAGAACCGTGAGACTCCCAGAGGAGCAAGACACAGCCTGTCTCCCACAGGCAGCATCTGCCAGTCATTCCTGGAACCAGCTCCCGGAGCATGTGTCCTTTGAGAATGTCTTATGTCAACTACCATACGCTGCCATCACCAGCCTGAGTAAGGCTCTTCATGGTAGGAAGCTGATATTCAAAAATGTTGATGACAAATGAACAGGAAATAAATTCACAAAGTAAGCTAAGACTCAGCCCTACTTATCGGGTACATCCTACCTGTAAAGCACTGGGAAAAGGAGTTGACCTGTGTTACCTCATTTAACCACCATGATAATACTGTGGAAAAAGCACTGTGGCACCTGTTTTACCAGGCAGAAAGCTGAGGCTGAAAACAATGAAATGACACACCATAAGTCACCTGACTAATAAGGAAAGAACCTGGTTTCACACCTACACTACCTGACTTCAGATTCCTTGCAGTTAACCAGATTTATAGGTAGATGTAAAGGCTGAGTCCACGTCTTAAATCCATCAACCACTCTTCAGAGTTGGAATTCATAAGAACAGGGAGCAAAAACATCTGAGATTTATTTGAAAAAAAACTTCCAGGAAATGTAAAGGCCAAGTGTTGCATAAATCCATAACATCAGAAAACAAAAGTCAAATTATAATACAATCTTTAAAAAGTCAATTGCAATAATTCTCTAGACTATTCATACCCCAATCAATCATCCATTTAAAAGCTTTACATAATATATGGATAAGGACACAAGTATAGAGCCTTGAATTTTGTCTTCAACAAAGACAGTGGAAAGTATAGACCAGAACTAACCTTGCATAAAAGGTATACATAGCTTTCAATTCAGGAAATCTAAGCTCCATAGAGGGAAGCAGGTCATTCAAAGTCCAAGAATCATTTTTCCTTTTTATGGAAAACCAAAAATGAAACAAAATATTCAGTTTTTCTGCAGAGAAAAGAGGAGCCCTGTGTGTTTGGAAGAGAGCTGTCTTGACCAAGACTTCAAGAATATCAGGAACTACGTGGTCTACATTCCAAAACAAATCAAGTCAATTATATTAATGTTCATCTCAATAAACTATATATAAGCTTACCAAGTGGAGTCAACAGGTTGCAAGAGTGTTCTCAATTCTTCACTTTTCCCTGATTCTCTGCCCTTGGCTATAGAATGATGCAAGGGCCACCTCATGTCCCCAAACTCAACTAAGCGACTTGTTTCAGCCAACTAAACATCAGCAAAGGTGATGGAAGCAGACGCCTGATGCAAGCTGTGTGTTTCCATCTATCTCTTGCTCCCATGCTTCACGTGGAGCAGGCTCTGTCTAGAGAGCTCAAGGATGAGATGTACACAGCTCAAGGATGAGATGCTTCTTGTTCCAGTCAAGTTCTCAGACATGTGCGGGAGTCCAGGCACTCTCAGGAAAGTTACCCAGCTGAACTGAAGCTGATAACAGGCACATGTGTAAGACTTACCAACCCAGCTCAGCTCAGCATGCAAACCATAGATTGCTAAGCAAAAACATTTGTCACGTACTTCTGACCTGGCTCTTTATTGAGTTGCATTATTGCAAAAATTGATAACTGATACATTAATCATAGACCTGATGCAGAGATGGTTTCTAGATACCACAAAAATACTAACATAGCTATATATTTTCAATAAAAGATGTGTTTCCCAACTGCCCCCCTTAATATTGAGTGACTACTTAAGAACTCTCTTGTATCCTCGAAAGGAAGAAAGAAAGGAAGAAAGGAAAAAAGAAAGAAAGAACAAATGAATGAACAAAAAAAAGAAAGAAAAAAGAAAAGAAAGAAATTATATTTTGCCACTGATATCAATATGAAATACACCCTATCTCTCTTTTGTATTTAGTCTGAAGCTGTTATCTCTAAAAGTGCATCTCAGTCGGTGATGGAGAAACAGTTGGTGATGGAGAAATCTTGAATAGCTTATGTACAAAAGCTTTTCAATTTTACATTATGCTGAAACTTTACTGCTTTGGGGTTAGGAAGCCCTAACCACCCCAGCTAGCTATTAGAGTTTTCGACACCTTCTGGGCTGGCTATCTGCTGATAATTCAAAGTTTCTTTCCCCACTCGATTCCCACTTTTAGGGAAGATTTCAATGAGGTCTGTTAGGTATACATTTTGCAGCTAATTATCTTAAACTGTACTCTATGGTATACATTTGTTGTAGTCTCTTTGGGTCCAATTCGAAGGAGGGCAAACCAATAGCACAACTGTTTTGATACTGGATTGACAAGCGTCTTTTTGAAATAAAGAACAAAACCCTTCCTCCAATAAACAAATTGTCGTTCTTCATTTTCTCTCAGCTTGAGTCTTTCTCATCTCTGATGCTGCACATGTGAAGCAAAATAAGCCAGATACAGAAAGATAAATATTACATGTTTTCTTTATGTGGACTCTAGAAAGAAAATAAAAGGTAACATATTCTGCGTGCCAGGGGATTTCAAGTACACTTGAACTTTAATTTACGTCTCTTTCTTCTCCACACAACTGAAAGCCGAACTTTTTCCTAGCACTAGGCACAGAATAAGCATTTGTTATTGATTGAACAAATAAATGAATGAAGTTAAAAAAAAAGATTGATCACAAGTGGGGATAAATTCAAAGTATTTAATGGCCTCTTTTGGTTGCAAGTGACAGAAATCCCTTGTCAAACTAATTCTTGCAGAAACAAAAGACAGGTATTTAACTCAGTAAAATATCTAAAACTTTCCTTGGATGGCCAAAGCAAGGAATTTAAACAATTCATTCCTGGCTCTGGGTGAAACTCCTGAAATGACAGTCTTATATTCTTCTGGGAGAAAAACAAAAACAAAAAAAGATTGTTTGTCCCCAGTAGTCCCAGGAAAACTTTGACTGATTCTCTCGGTTCAGACTGCCTCCCATATTTACCCCTGAACCAATGGCTTTGGTTGGGGAAATACCATGTTCTCCCTGGCCAGACCCAGAGGAGATAGGAAGTAGGGAAGTGAACAAGGTGATACCTCCACCAAAAGAAAGAGAAATGTGGGTTGAAAAGACAAAAACTCAGATTTAGAGTAAATAAATGCTGCATCTCCCTAGGAATTAAATGCACCAGATTAAATGCAGAACATTGTTTATAATACACACTCTGTGTCTGAATTTTCTTGTTTCTCACCTACAAAATTTCACACCCCAGACTTTCTACCATTTTCCTGCAGGAGCAGATATCCATGATGTAGCATTATAGACCCTCGCCTCACCTGCATTGTGTACCTCTACTTTCTATCCCAGGACTTTCTCTGCCACAGGAACCAGAGATGTCAGAGGAAAATTCAACCAGCCATTCTGATGCATGTACAAGCTCAGAAGCGTGAAGTCATTAACAGCGATGGAGTGCCCCTCACTACGAGACTTGGGAACCAGGAAATCATATTCTGATTCTCAGAATATAATCATACACAGCTTCTGTGGCTCTGCACTGAAACCAAGTTGCCCCCAGAAAAAGCCAACTCAATAATTCATCCTGAGACCAGCTTCCTTTTTTCTCTGATTCAGTCTCTCCAGTCCCTTGCTTCTACCCCCTGGAATCATCTTCCAAAATAACCTCCTGTGCATAAATCCTTGCTTCAGGCTCTGTTTTAGTGGAATCTAGGTTAACACACTTGTATACACACATAGACGTGCACGCGCATGCCTCCACAGCTGTCTGCAAGAGGCTAAAGAAAATGCAGCCAACTACTCCTCTTGCTCTTCTTTCAGTAAATCTCTGTGTTATCCATATTTTTTTTCTAGCCATCTTCAATAGCTTTATTGTTGGTTCTATCAGAAAATAAAACTCCACAAAAATCTTTACTTCTAGATCCTGGAAAGGGCTCTCTCTAACTGAGCAGAGTTTCAGAGTTGTTAAAAAGGAAACAGCACTAGAAGACCAAGAAATTGGAAGAGAAGGATGTGTGCGACATAGGCCTTGAAGGATACACAGTTCCCATTTCCATAAGCAAAGAAGTGGACGCAGGCACACGTCCACTTCTTTGGAAAGGACCCTGACACGCAAGAGGCATCACTGTGTGAGAGTCGGGTGCAGGTCTGTACCTCAGAAAATACATAATACCACTGCACCCCCAACAATATGTAGAACATATACTACAACATCACCTAGACTGCAAAATAAACAAAAAACTCCTCTTCCAAGAAGCAAATAAAAACAACTGAAGATCAAAGTATATTTAATACTTAGAACATGTATAATAACTGATGTAGATCAATGTTTTTCAAAGTTCACAGTTCCACCAAGGGAGCAAAGGAAGAGTACAGATGATTCAGTCCAGAGGAGACAGAGCTAGACTACCACAGATATGCGAACTAAACAAGATGTCATTTTTGCATCAAAATAACAAAGAATTTTTAAAATAACCCCAGGCTGTAGCCCTGTGTATTGTTAGTAGCGCTGTAAATTGATAGTATACTTTGGAAAGCTGTTTGGCACTATTAACAAGAACTTTAAATTTTTTCATTCCCTTTGATCACATAATTTCATTTTGGAGATTCATGGGAAGAAGACAATCCTAGATGCAAAAAGCAAACAAACAAAAAAATCTGAATTTATAATTATCCAGACCATTTATAGCATTATTACAGCAAAACAAATATGTTCTATAATGTTATCTTCTAATAAAATACTAAAGCAAAGTATAGTCTGTTAATGGAATGTATCACATAACCATTTAAATTATCTTTACCAAAGATTTATAATAATATGCATAAAAATCAAGAAAAAATTAATATATAACTAACAAAGTTGTAGGAAGAAAATCAATATATGTATACATATTTGAGAAAATAAGAGTAAAATGTTAATAGGCATTGTCTTTGACCAATGATATTACAAGGGAAGCATCTAACCCAAAACTATAAAATCAGTAATTCTCCAAAATATAAAACTTCTTGAGTGGTGATATGGACAAAATAATTCAGATTCTGGAGCACTCTGTATATTGAATTTTCAGACTAGTGGTGCTCAGCCATCAAAGTCAATGCAAATATACCAAAATCTGGGGGAAAAATAAAATCTGAAACACTAGTCCCAGTCATTTCAAATAAAGGATACTCGACCTATGTACTTTTCTGTGTTTTAGACATTTGACAATGAGGGCATACTTAATGCAAACTTCTATCCCTCTTTAAAAGATTCTTAGCTTAAAATTACATCTGTACCATGAGAGTTAAAATTTTGCAAAATATACATGCCTGTAGGTAACTATTAGGGAAAACACAGAAATATAAGTAGTTTTTGCTTTTGGATCCTAGGATCAAGGGATTTTTATTTCCTTTATGATCTTCATAACATTTTTTGCCAACCCGTTCTCTCTCACCTGAAGTGATAATATGGAATTGATATAAAATGGTGAGTGCCTCTGCTCTGTAGCAGGTTGGGCATATTACTAAGACAAGAATGAAGTCATGACCCCAAGAATGAAGGAGAGTTGATACTCACAAAGGTACAATCAAGCAGGTCTTGATTTTGCATTGTCAAATTTTACATAAGGATAGTCCGAGGCCCTGGAAGCATCATCCATAATCACTCTCCAAAAATTAAAAACAGAAGTTTTTCTACTATCGTAATCTTTTGCACTGACCAGACCCTCAAGATGCAAAAGAAGAAAAGTCCCAACGCATATAAAGTTCCTCCTGTGCATATGCCACTATTCCCACATGATAGGGGGGCCTATGGGTCAGGCTGCGATGAGGGTTTGACCATCTCAGGAAGGCACCCGTCTTCCTATTTTTGTACCTAGCTAAATAGTAGTAACTACTCTCAATTTCTGGATGACAAACAACGTTTAAGCACTCAACTCCAAGTAAAGGGCTTGAAGGAAGGAAGGAGGCTGGGTTAAACCAAACTACAGCTCAATTTACTGAAGGCTTCAGAATATTACCAAGCCTCTGTTTGAAATGCATCAGCAACGGTTCATTTTTTTTTTCTTTTTATCAAAACACATTTAGACTGTGGTGAATGACAGCATAAATCTTAAATAGAAAAGATACAGGAGAAAAGAGACCACCCGGGTAGAACATAACTGTAAATGTGTCCATAAAACTATATTTGAATTCTGATCTTATACACAGAAATGCATTTAACCTTCCCAGCAAGATGCTTTCACCAACTTCCAAAGAAAGTGTTACCAATTAAGCTAAAGAAACTCTAAGAGTCAATTTTAATTACACCAAGAGATGCTCCAATCACTTCCCAGCACCAGTTGAAGTTTTTACTAGAGATGGCTGGAACCAATTTACGTGCTTTTATGTTGCGTCTAGACTTTAATAAGCAGTTTAAGCACGAAGCAAGCCAATGCCAGCATTGAGCAGGCTGCAGTATACCCAGCACGGAGAAATACAATAGTCCTCAGGTTCCCTCCCTCCTGCTCAGTCCCCACTTGCTGCTATCAGAGAATATTTCTTTGTTGTGTGGTTTCGAAAGCAACAGGATTCAGTCTTTGTGATGAGATTTTGGGCCCTTTTCTTTAATCTGGTTCTAGTTTTCTCTCCTTGCTCAGTTCCAAATTCCTGGTAAGATAATCCACTGTAGCCTTTCTCTTATTTGTACAAATAACTGGGGGAAATGGAGATGAATGATTTGGAGACAGGTGTGCCTTCCCTGGAGAGAACAACTGGAGACAAAAGTCCAGGTGCTGCTGTCTCATATTAAGAGAACTCCAGCAAGTCAAGAGGCTACCTGAGCCTCCATTGCTCCCTCTGTAAAATGGGGTTCCTACCCTGGACACTTTGAGCAACTAAATAAATACCCTCCATAGCTGCTTAGGATCCTATGAGGCAGATATTGGCAAGGATGCATGCTTTAAACAAGTGCCATCAGACGATGCCAAGACAGGGACACCGGGCAGGAAAGAGAAGTCAGGCTAGGGCTAATATGCCTGGCAAATTTCCAGCCTCTGCGTGAATGCAAAGGGAGCTCCAGGATATACTACAACCTTAAAGGGTGTTGTGTACTGAGGCAAAGGAGCCGGACTTTCACAGTCCCATTGCAGTGTCGGTGGCTGCAGAAACTCAGGCCAGCGTGGCAGGCGATGGGCCCTGCCAAGCACGTGTGGCTCTCAGTGCAGGTGAGGCAGCTCCAAGTGCCCAGAGGCAACCTGCTGAAGATCACAAGTTCAAGCCGTTAGCAAAGCAGGGACTGCTACAGGGAGGTGGTTAACGGATCAGGATAAGGCACAGTGTGCACCGCACATTACACACTGTGCTGGGGCAGTAACACGCAAACAACAACTACTAAGATTTTTGAAGCATTTTGCATATATTAGCAAATTACTGCAGAGTGTATTCCATGACTAACACCAGCCGGCAAACTGAGGTTCAGAAAGACAAAGTAAATGCTCACAGTCCCAACCCTTGAAGCAGTAAAGCTGGGCCAAAACCCTGTTTGGCTCACTCCAGAGGACAGAGCCCAAGTTCCTACCCATTCTACTCTTGCTACCTCTGTAGCATCTAAATGAAGAACCAAAAGGGCAACGACCTTCATGGGATCCTGACACACAATGTGGATGAATGACACCCAAAGGCTGTGGATGACTGAATGAATTAAAACTCCAAACAAAACTCTTGGACAAACTCATGTAGCCTATAGACAGACAACTGGAGACTCCCGAATCTCCCTCATACAGATTTCTTCTTCTCATTACTATCAGAGGCTCTGAACGAGTCTGGCCAACAGATTTTTAAGACTTTGGGGCCATGTTTTCACTATTTGCTGCATAAGGTGATAGCTATAGGGGGAGAAAAATAATATCCTTGCTCCCTGGCTGTCACGTGCATTAATGGAATGTGAAAGGCGCTCCTGGAATTGTTCAACGCATTCGCCACCTGAGAGTCTTGTACCATCTTTGAGTAGCATGGACCAGACTGCTGGGCATGGTGGGGTGTCCCCACAACACACAATTGCTGTCAGATAAATACAATCTCATTAACTACTAAAGTGTACCTTGGTGGCCTTGCATTTAAAGTGTTAAGATATAAGTGATAAATTTCAGATTGAATCCTGACAAGTTGCCATTTTTTGTACTTTAAGAATAGTTGACTCTTACCAAGTTCACCTGGTTCTTCCTCATAGGTTGCTGAAAGTGAAAGAAAAAAGAAAAAGAGAAAAAATATATCTTTTGAGTTGAGCTGTCTTAAAGCCCCTTTGCGGAGTCTTCTAAATTGCTGAGTGGTGTGTAGCACAAGGGAATGGGCCTGTTGCTTATCAAAATCAATGCCGTCCTTCACCAGTGTGGTACATACATGAAAATGAAGAATTAAACCTAGAGATAAATAATCTAGAAACCGGACCAACCAAATATTTTGTCCACAGAAGAAGAGGTTTAGATTTCTTCCATTTGGCCTTACGGGAATGGCTTTAATTAGTGCATGGAGGAAGGAGGCAAAGAAGAAAAAAAAAAATGGCCAACCTAGGTGATTTTCAGACTCAGTGATGAATGCTGATGTAGGCACCTGCCCCCTTTCCTCTTACTTTCTACTGCAGGGCATGGATGAATTACACACATCACTTCAAACCTATCTTCCAGCTAATTTGTATACATAAGAAACTTGAAAGCTCAAGATTCAAAGGCACAATCAGGACTGCTCTGCTCTGTTACTAACAAGAGTTATCATTAAACCTCAGGAGTCATTGAATGCTCCTAATCCAGGAGTGGTAAATGGCTTTCTATGTCTGTGATGAACTGAACCAATTGTTAGTGCCTGCCTTGAGCACTGAGTCCAGGATCTCTCTTGAGCTGAGTCTAGGATCTCTCTTGAGTGGGAAATGAGTTCCATGATTGATTATTTATGTCTGTCACAGACATGGAAGAACCAGTATCACATGTGCATTGTATATTCGTGATCTGTAGCCTAAAAACTGACTCTCTGAGGTCTTAGTTTATCTGTAGAAGAAAACACTTGACCTGTGCTCTACCGAAGATCACTTCTGTGTGTAGCATTTTGGAATTTTCTTCTAATTACCTAGAAATGTGATTTCCTTCCTAATATTTTGTCACTGACTCCTAGTTGCCCAAACTCTTGATTACCAAGCAACAGCAGCACCAGTCCAACAATAGATACTCCTTCTTACTTCACTTTTTGAGCTACTACTTCTGTTTGCCTCACACCTCAAGTCAGACCCATTCTATTATACTATTTCAATGAGGTAACAACAATAAGTACTCCATGTCATACCCTTAAGTAATGTCCCACAAAGCTTTGTTGCATCCCTTCTCCCCGAAGATTCAGCATTTTCTCATTTTGGAATTACGCCATTGGTGAACGAGCCTATTGACATCACACCTACTACTTTGGAAGTGAGTCCTTCTAGGTGACTAAAGAAACTAGATAAATGCATGTGGAGATTTTATGCCTCCGAAACACATCATATTGATTAGTTTCTTCTACAGACACATAGGAAAAGCAGTAATGATAGAATCTTCTAGTTGTTGAGTCCCATGATACACCAGGCCCTTAGAAACATAAGCCCATAAAGAGTCAGGCAGGCCTGTAATGTCAGCACTCAAGAGGCTGAGGCAAGAAGATCACTGAGTTTGAGGCCACCCTGGGCTACACTGTGAGGTCCAGGTAAGTCTGAACTACATAGCGAGACCCTGCCTCAGAAAAAACAAAACAAGAAAAGAAAAGAAATACAAATTCATTTAATTCTTACAACTATCCCCAAAGCTGAGAGCTTGCCCTGGAGAGTGCCCAATACATTTATGTACTCCATACTTGCAACTCCTTTATTAGTCAAGGTTCCATCAAAACCTGGCCCACTTGGAGGACTCACTGAGAACAGCAGGGTGAAGGGACAATTTCCAAAACTGTTGTCAGAGTTCAGGGAACTAAACAGAGATGAGGAAGCACTCAGGGTCTCTAAAAGGAAGTGAGGCCTGGTATGGTAGCCCATGCCTATAATCCTAGTAGACTGTAATCCCAGGCAGAAGGCTTGAAATTTCAAGCCCAGTCTGGCCAACTTAGTAAGACTCTATCTCAATTATAAAGGGGGGGAGGTGTTGAGGATGTAGCTTAGTACAACGGCCCTGGGTTCAATCCTAAGTACTAAAGAAAAGAAAAAAGAAGAAGAAAAGAAGGAGGTAGCAAAAAGTAGAAGCTATTGGAAGCCATTTCCTCTTCTCCAGAAGGGCCCCGTTACCAAAACGCTAGAGACAGGTGCAGGCATGGTGGAGGGTTTGATGATGCTGTGAACTTTGCCAAAACCAGGTGCTAGAAAGATGCTAAAGAATAAATGCCTCGACTTCTGTCTCCACTGTGTGATCTCCTTCCAGTGCCTTTCACTGGCAAACCTAATGGGAAACAAGACAGTAATGGAGCACAGGAAATAACTTGCAGAACTCGGCCCCCAGAATTCACAGCAGGATTGAGAAGGATGGAAAATACACTGGGAGGGGGAAGGGAGTAGAGATTATCAAGCACAAGTCAAGTGCCCTCCTGAGCCAAGTACCAAATTTGATGGCATGTGACTCTCTTGCCCTGGCCCCTGCAGATGGTTCCTGGAAATGCATTTTGTGTCCAAATCAACCATCCCTAGGGTAAACCAGCTCTGAGGGAGCCCAGTACCCTGACCAGCAGCAGCAGCAACTCCCTATTGGGTGGTGGCACCTGACTCAATGGAATCCTCTCTGTTGGTGGACAGAATAACAGTGGGAGAAAGAAGAGAAGGAAACCCACACTGGCAGAGGGGACACAGGCACACAGAGAAAAGAGAAACAGGAAGAAACTCTGTCATAAATATGGCAGGCTTCTTAGGAAAAGGCTGCCATATCCTGTGTGGTGATTATTTGGCACATTTCCTTAAGTGCCTGCGTTCCTTATAGTAAGCCCTGATCTCCAGTGTAACGTGAGCCTGCCTTTGATCTTTACAACCTGAAAGGATTCCACTAGTAAAGTGCAATTGCCCTGATACTACAGTTGAGCTAATTGAGCAAGAAGAATTAAGAATATACCCAATGTGACCCAGAAGTAAGTGCCCTCAAAGAAATCCAAACACGGTCCCCCTCTTTCACCAGCCCATAGGGCATCCACTGAGCTAAACTGCCAGTTGCAACACACAACAGGAATGCCCCACAACCAGTGGCAGTTTTCTGATTTTCCAAAGAAAATGCTCCAATGATTATAGAATGTTCACCCACAACAACTAATAAATTTCCACATTTTATTTTGCTCTAAAGCTCACAGCCTTTTGAGATCCATTCATAATGGTCTGGAAAAGCCAAGGATGTTAAGAGCATCATCTCGGGGAGGTTAGCAGGTTTCCCTGGCTGAAACGACTTGTTGGAACAGGAGAGAAAGATATTTCACACCAGCTTCCATTTCCTTTGCTAGTTCCCTCGAGACCAGAATGCGACCCAAGACCTTCTCAGAACAGTATGTGACACTTCCACAATAAACAACACTTGGCTTAGGAAGGAGAGAGACTTTTTCAATTATATTGCAAAATAAAATACTGCATATGCAACTGCTCTAGCTGGTGTAAGGAGCGTAAGCAATGGAGCCATAACCGAGCAAGCAGAAGATTTGGGTGGGCAGCTGAGAAATGGGATATGTGTGGGGGAGATGTCAAAATCTACAAAAGGTTTCTGTGACTGCCTACCTCCTGGAGGCTTGTGTTCTAAGACAGTATAAGCCTGTGTTTGGTAATCCCCAAACAATCCTCTGATGGTCTCGTCATTAGTGCAGAGGGCAAGTTCATTTCCACAGGTCAGGCTCTGCAGTGAATGTCACGAACCCAGTTGGGCAATGGAAAAAACTCCAGAATCTTTTTCCACATTCAAACCAGAGCTTCCTTATCAGGTTCATCAAAGCATTTTTTAAAAAATACAAATGCCTTACCAATTTGCCCAGGAAGAATAAATCTTTGCAGCCACCTCAAAGGTTTGACAACTTTATTTTCATTGTGTGGAGCTGGGTGGGTCCCCCTGAACTGGGCTTCCTAAAGAGACCCAGCCCTTCTCCACAGTTTCCAGGCCTGCCACTCCACTGAGCATGATCAAAGGGGAAGGAAAGCCGAGCCGCGGAGCCTCGAGGAATAAAGCTAAAACAACAGATTTGTTTCTTGGCTTCTCTCTTAAATATGCTCAGAGTGTTTAAAGCCCTGTAAGGAAACGCTCTGGGGCCCTGGATGTGAAAGAGGCACATCTAAGCCCTCTCCCAAGAGGAAATCTCTCACCTCGGTGGGTAAATTAGCTCATTAAGAGAAGCCAGAAGCAGGCAGGAAACCTGGTGAGTGGGAGCTTTTAATTCAAAGCACAGAAAATTATAGATTTCTTTACACATTAAAAAAGCATTTATCTTGGCTAAAAATGAAACAACTTTTCAATGGTCAACATATGGTTTAAATCCGCTTTACTAATTTATATCTTATCCACAAGTCTGTCTCGTCATTCAGTTATCAGGAAATTCAATTATATTTAATAAATCTTTGTTGAACACCTACTATGTGCCTCTGGCACATTTGTGAACCATGTAAATATGAACAATAATTGAAGGCAGGTGTGTTGCTCCTGTCCAGGAAGTCAGACTCGTGGACCAAAACTTCAGAGATATTTGCAGTACCCTTCTCAACAGACAGAGTACTGCTGACAACCCAGCCATTGAGCTTGGGTGGGAACAGCATAAACTGGAATGGTATAAAATGTGGCATTGAGTGGAATCGAGGAAAAGGTGAACGCAGGAAACAGTGGGTCACAGGCAGCAGGCACTGGACGGTAGAGGGTGAAGTTTCTCTGGAAGATTTGCCAAAAGATACAGGAGCTGAACTGACCTTCAGAACCAGACGCATGTGTGGTCCCCAGGAAATTTGCCTGGACTCTTAGTTCCCTGGGCCTTCGCTTCAGCCTCTGATATAAGTCCACGGGTCGGTAATTACACCTCTGCTTATTCGCTTCTGTCACTATTTACTGCACATCAGTGCTCTATACTAGAGGGTTCAGACTTTCATGAATTTTTTAAAATTTTTTTATTTTAAAGAGAATAAAACAAAACAAAGCAGAACAGAACAAAGCAGATCAGAGCAAAACAATGCAAGCAACACAGGATTTCAAAACAAGACAACAGGAAATCAATAGTGTCTACCATAATGTCTCTTGTTTTCTTTGAAATGGTTGTCTATATCTTCACACACAATGAATTCAAACAAAACAAAATAGTATAAAACCAATCAGAGCAAAAGAATGAAAGCATTACAGGCCTTTAAAACCAGAAAATAGGAAAATTAACAATGGCTACCATAATGTGTCTTGTTCTCTTCAAAATAGCTGTCCATACCTTCACACATAATGAAATTAAATAATACAAAACAGACTAACACTAATCAAAACAAAGAATAAAAGCATTATTGGACTTCAAAACACGATGATAGGAAATCAGCAATGGCTACCATAATGTCTCGTTTTCTTCAAAGTGGCTGTTCATACCATCACACGTATTAAGATCAATTCTTGTAAACTCTTTAGGAGAAGTTCTAGGCACGTTTAAGCCTATATATGTACATTACCCTTTCTGTATTAGAGGGAGAAACAAAACAAACCAAAGCAAAACACAAGAAAAACAAGAAACAAAAGACATAAATAACAATAACAAAGAGCCCAAAACAATAACACTGTGGACTTTCCTTTTATTAGACTATTTTTGATACAAAAAAAAGAATAAAAAGGAAACCAACTATACTGAAAATACTTCTCAACTTGCTAAAAAAACAAATTTGTGATTTAGCAATAGCATGCAATTTTATTAACATTTTAATGACTAGGTCCAGTGCTGGGCTTCATAACCACAGCAATTTCCAAGTAGTGATAGGTGTCAGTGGTTTCAAGGTCTGTATAATGCCTGTCCTGTAGTACAAAGCTATCTGTGATTTGTATTGGTGACAAAGTCATGGGTCCTACAAAAACCACATTTTGTGACCCATATTTGTGACTGAAGGACATGATAAATTTCAGTTAGATATGAGAAAAATTAATGGTATGAAATTTTTCATCCATGTCCATAGACCCTGTTTAATTTTCTGGCTACCATAATGAATTACCGTGAATCTTGTGGCTGAAGACAACACAAAATCATTTTCCAACAGGAAGGCCAGAAATTCAAAATCAAGGTGTCTAAAGACTTCCCTCCCTCCAGAGACTCCAGGACAGACTCTCTGCTTTCCTCTTACAGCTCCTCGAGGCCGCAGGAAGGTGTCCCCTGGCTTACAGCCACATCACTCCGTCCCCACCCCCATGGTCACACACCTCCTCCTCTGTGCATCCGTGTGTTTGCACACATGCTTGCCCTCTTCTCACTTGTAAACACACTTATGATGGCATTTACAGCCCACCCAAATAATCCAGGTTAGGTTTATTCTCTCAAGACCCTTAATTTCATCACTTCTTTTGATATGTAAGGCCATATATAAGGTAACATTCATAAGTTCTGAGAATTGGGAAACAAATGTCTTTAGAGGGCTCATTTTGAACCTAACACAGACTCCCTGAATTCTAGAAATCAGGCAACCCTAGATGAAGAGCACCCGTCCATCTGTCTTACATATGGAGCACATCAAGGTCACCACAAATGCGACTTTATATAGATGAATTATGAATGATCAGATAGTAATGAGTGCCATGTAGAAAAATAAAGAAATCAAGTTAGGAAAATAGATCCAGAAAGGAGGTGATCATCCAGCAGTCAGGATGAAACAAGGGATTGAGCTATTTGAGTTCACAGCCAAAAACGTGCTCCACAGCAAGTGCGCTGGGTTGGAGGTCAGGGCATGCTTAGCACCTGTGAGGAAAGTGCACAGGCCAGGATGCACGTGTGGATGAACAAGGGATGAATGGCAGGAAGTAGCAAGTGAAAAATGGTCCTTGGGTAGATCAGGGTCGCTGGGGAGGAGGTTTAGACCATCACAAGAACTTTCATGTTACCCCAATGTTTTCACGGTCCCTGGATGGTCAAGCGAAGAGAGGGAAGAGAGCAGAATGTGATGCCTGTTTAAGAAGGGATGCTCTGGCTGCTTGGGCTGAGAGTGGCAGGAGGGCAGACAAGAAGAGCAGGTGGCCTGTGTGACAAATGCTGTAAACAGTGCAGATCAAAGAGGCTGGTGGCCTGGACCAGAGCAAAGGGTGGGGGAGAAGAAGTGGTCAGCTGGAGGACACATTCAGAAGGTAAGGGCTTTCTAAGGTGGCTCAGATCTCAGTAAAAGATTGGAGGACAGTAGATCGGTGGTGTGTCAGGGAAAAGGGAGGATATTAGACAGGGGAAACCTTGTCTTCCCATTAAATCTGACCATGGAGGTGTAAGCAGCAATGGATGGTGCATCTGAGAATGAGGAAACCAATGTGACTTTTTGGCTGTCATCACATGGAAGAAGCCATGGCCGGGAGAGGCAGGCCCAGAAGGCTGTGCAGAAGAAATGGAAGACTGAAGCCCGCTGAGGCAGACTTTGCTCTACGGAGCTCCTTTCCTGACTGGAGCTCTAGAGCTTTATTGACTTGATCCAGTCCTGCCTAGAAAGACAGTAACATAGCAACTTCCTGGTTCTCGTCTTTTAAAATTACTTGAATAAAGGGGAACTCTGAAAATGTACTCAGAAGACTCTGTGGATTGAATCATGCCCCCACCACACACACACAAAAGATAGGTTCTACTCTCCCAGTACTTATAACTATAGCCACATTTAGAAATAGGATCTTTGCAGATGTTTAAAGAGAGGTCAGACTAGATTAGGGTGGGACTTAACCCAATATCTAATGTCTGTATAAGAACCAGGATGCAATGACCCACCCAGAAGGAAAGCAGCCATGTGAAGACAGAGACAGAAATTGGAGTTGTAAACCAAAGAACACCACGGATTGCTGGCAACTACCAGAAGCTAAGAGAAGGATTCTTCTCTACTGTCTTCAGAGGGAGCCTGGCCCTGCTGAGTTCAGGCTTCTATTCCCCAGAACTATGGCAAAATAAATTTCTGTGGTTTTAAGTCACCCAGTTTACGACAATTTTGTTAGAGCAACAAAAGAAACCTATACAAAGGACTTGTGTATGACAGAGAAAGTCACATAACAGTCAAGCTGGACTTGATCCAAAGACTCCTGGTTCTCCCCTGCTTTATTGCCGTGTTGCAATCTATCACTCCACCCATGCTGATGGAAGAAGCACAAAGAAAGTTCTCTCTGTTCAAATGCGCGACCTTCTCTGCCATTAAATCTCATCCCAAATTCCCACGATCACTTTTTGACCCAAGACATGAAAGAAAGACCTCCACTCTCCAGGAGGGTCCCAGAGTGGGTAAAGTTCGGACAAATTCTTACCACCAACTCTTTTTCATTTTTCAAGCCGTCATGGTTGCCCTGGAGAAACAGGACACGGGATAAGTAACCGGCATTGGGGAAAAGGAGGGCAAGTGTGGACCATGGGGAGTTGCTAGAGCAACAATTGCTTGGCATCCAAGGGTTCTATGTGTGGTGGCAGGGTGAGGTAGGCTGGGGTGAATCTGCATGGGTTATGGTATAACACATGGCAGCACACTTGCTCAAAGGAATCCTGCTGTTTTTCTCAAAGTAAAAATACTTACAGACAACTTGAAGTTGACACAGTGCCCTGGACAGAGTGGACAATTGACACAGGCCAGGAAAAGAACTGAGAAGCCTAAAACGTAGTTTCAGTTCTACTATTGGATCACTTTATCTTCATCACTTTTGTCTGTTGAACTTCAGGTCCTACTTTGGTAAAAGGGAGTTGAGACAATGTGTTGATTCCTAAAAATCGTTTAGGAATATGAATAATAACAGTATGTGGCATACTTACTGTCATAGTATGTTTTCTGTCACTATGCCAGAATACCTGAGACTGGATAACTTACAAAGAATGGAAGTTTACTTGGCCACAGATCTGGAGGTTGGAAAGTCTAAGATTGGGCGGTCACATCTGGCAAGGGCCTCATATTGCAACATAGCATAGGAGACCAGCGAAATGGCAAGTGGGCATTGACAAGAGACAAAATGGGGCAGCCTCCCTTTATAAACATTCGCTGTCTCAGGAGCAGTCCTACAAGACCAAGAAACTCACTCCCGTGAGATTTAACTCAGCTCATAAGACAATCATTAACCCTCTGGTGAGGCTCTGCCCTCCTGACTCAAACACCTCTTGAAAGTCTCACCACTCCTCAACACTGTTATGCGGAGGACTCAATTTCAACCTGAGTTTTGGAGAGGACAAAACGCACCCAACATATCGCCCTCAGCACACTAATTTTTATGCGGTGTTCATTGATTAGCTCTAGGCAACAAATCTATTTTGGTAATTATGCTTGAATATAGTACCAGCCTCTTCAAAGATGGTACCATGTGCAATTAGGAGTGCAAATTTTTCTTCTTTATTGAAATGTGAGAAATTTTCTCTATTTGAGAAAATACTACAGCAGCCTGCGGGTACAAAACCACATCATCAAGTGCTGCTTACAAAAACACAATAGCACAGGCACATTTGAGTAGGATGTGCTTTGCTCAACTGATTTAAGCCATAATTCAACAGTTCACATTGTCTGTCATGCTTTTGATTAAACAAAATACGGAGTGCGAACATCTGACAAGTTTAAGCCACAACCCCTCCTGTTTGACACTTCTACCCAGTCTGCTGACGCCATCTCTGGATATGAAATAAACTCTAATCAAAGGCATACCCTTTCCAACTTGAGACAAACATCATGTGGTTTATAGAAAACTTCCTTTCTGCACTGACCCACAACCTAAACGAAAGGTCAAAATCATTTAAGTTGCTTCAAAAGTGGACGATTTTGATACAAGCCAGCAATGCGGTGTGGATGGAAGCCTGTACAACTCCTTTGTAAGCTGCTGCGCTAAGTAAACACTATGAAAGCCTTCTCCTGTTTACTCTGATACCATAGTCAACACTTCGGAATCATGAGCTTTGAGCTGTTGGGGAAAGCTGCTTTTGAAACTCTCCATTTCACTGTCAGGGTCGACTTCTATAGCCAGCAGACCCACAACCCAGAAGGCCACATTCTCCTTCAGCTACATGTGTTCAGCTTTTCTCAGACCTCAGCAGGGGCAGGGTCTCTTGACCCCCGAATTTGTTGACCACAGCAATTTTATTAACATCAAACAACATAGAGACATGTCAAACTTTCTCCTAAAGCATAAAACATCCTGCTACAAATGTCACGTCTTTAGTAGCCCAATATTATCAGTGGGACTTAATAAACAAATTAATATAATGCATGGCTTCCATAGTGCACAAAGATTGGATAGGTAAGTGTCAGAATAACAGTCAGGAGGCCTCAAACCCAGTCACTGAGCCATGAGCACTACCTAGTGTATAGTGACTTCCTGGAAGCACTGAAGTTCTCTCCACATGTGTTTTCATTTCTTCTAAAAAAAAAAAAAATCACCCAGAAAAGCAGGCAAGACTCTAAAATTCTATGGTGTCTAAGAACCAAATGAGAGAAGGTGCCTGGGTACATCCATAAGTATGGAGAGATGTACCTATAAACTTAAAATAGTTTCTCCAGAGTAGTATTATCTTCATTTAGGAAGAAAAGGACATTAATCATTAACAGCACACCACTAGCAAAGAGTGAGAAATTAAATAAAAACTAAAGTGATTCTCTGGGCTGTGCCGCAGTGCAACCTCAAGCAGCGAGGCTGGTACAATACCCACCCTACATATTAACGGGATGTTAACCTAGGGTGGCCAAACCTACAAGCTTGAAATTGGCAAAGAGAGAGTACATGAACTTATGACAAATCTAGAAAATTTCTCATGCCCAGGATTCACATGCCAACCCTGTAAGAGGGCAAATAATCCTGCATCCCTTCATATTCCACAGCCTGGGATAATGTGCACATTGTACAGGTACTATGATCAGCACAAAGGGTAGGCATCCTGGCCCATCCATGGAAACCTCCTCAGCACAGAAAATCCTCCCCAAAGCAGTTACAGAATTATTTGAATGAGTTACAGACTGGCTAAAGTTTGAATCAAAATTGTACCCAAATGCCTATGCATTAAAGGCTTGGTCCCCAGCTTGGTATGAGGGGAGGTGACGGAAAATTAGTAGAAGTCATTGGAGGTGTGACCTCAGAAGGGGGTTATAGGTGAATGATCACTTCTTCTCTCGCTCGCTGTTTTCCCTACCTGACCACAAGATTAGCAGCTGTGTTATTCATGTCGCTATGACATACCACCTCACCACATGCGCAGAGGAAAAACAATGGAACCAATCCACCATAGGCTGAGACTCTAAAACAGTGATCCAAAATAAAACTTTTCTCAGTATAAGGTGATTTATCTCTGGCATTTGTTATAGTAGTAGAAATCTGACTCATACACAAAAGTGTCTTATGGTGGTTCACGGACTAATTGTCCACTTGAGTGGGGAACACCCAACTGAATTGAGTCAGCCTGGTTCTGGGTGCAGAAGACCCTCTTAAGAAGTCTTGTTGTAGGAACAGTACAAAAGGAGAATTGGCAGGAAGGATTTCAGCTGATCTTCCTTGAAAGAATTTCCTTGCAGTTAATTTGCCTCCCAAGGGCTTCGACGGAGCTCTGATCCTCACTTTTGCCAAGGATGGTTCTTTCTCTCTGGAGGAACTGCCATCTTGATCTTCACCTTAGGTGTTGTCTCCTGGATCTCAGCACAGATTCCTCAGCTTGCAGGAGCACCAGCTTTTCCACCTGATGGCTCAGACTCTCTGTCCTCCAGAACCAGCTCTTGGCTTTCTGGTACAGACCCTTTAGTCTTCCACTGCAGATTCCTCAGCCTCCTGATACAGACTTTTAAACGACATTGCCATGATCTCCAGGCTTTCAGCTGGACTCGGCACCTCTAGCACACAGACAGATCTCTTGAACTCTTCTACATCTGTCTGTGGGTGAATATTTTCAGCTAACCTTGTAAATTTCTGTGTCCTACATTAAATGTTTCTCTTGAAATACTGACTACAACTTGTCTCCAATGAAATCTTCCTTCTAAATACCAGCAAGAAAGCCATGCAACCTGCTACACAGGAGGCACTTTGTCTCATCCTTAGGCCCTCGTTCAAAACAGACACAATAGTTCAGCTAACCCAGCTGAAAGTAGGAAGTTATGGGCTCTTCTAGCAATGACCCTTTCAATGAGAGTAAATATTCTCTGGACTGATCATCCGCCAAACCGTGGCAGTCAGACGCACATTGTGGACCTGATCCAAGCATACAAGTTACAACATGCTACTCACCCCCTCTAAAGACTGTGAGTTGGATTCTTATGATTGATTGACTGATGGGTACACTGGTTGTTTTAATGGTTGGTTGCTTAGTTGAATTGTTTTGGCTTTTGTTTTGCTTTCCTTTGCCTTATATAATTTTAACAAACACTTAAGAATTGACTAGACCACCTAAAATATGATACTTCACTAAAAAATCATAGAGGAACATGTTCCTGGCTCTGGCACAGGAAAAGAGTTCTTTGAAAAAGCTCAGGCAGCTCTATATAGAAAGGGAACAAAATAATGAGATCTCATAAAAATTAAAAGTCTTAGTCATCAAAATATGCTTAAAAATATGTAAACAGATTGGGTGATAACATCTATATCCAAGAAAAGACATATCTTAAATACATGAAGAAGTTCTAAAACTCCATACTTTAAAAAAGTAAGTAACCCAATTTTTGAAGTGAGAAAAAGACCTGATCCTTTACAAAAAAACATATAAACAACCAATATGTACATGAAAAACTATTTAAAATCATTACATCAAAAGAATGCAAATTAAATCCGCAATGAGATGCTATTTAAGACTTAATAGGAAGGCTAAAATAAAAATGACTGACAATACCAAATATTTTGAGACTGTATACCAAATGGAACTTTCCTACATTGCTGGTGGAAGTATAAAATGGTAGGAACATTTTAGAAATTATTTAACAGTTTCTTAAAATTTAGCCTATGACCCAGGAATTTTACTCCTGGGTATTTATCTTTAAAAAAAATGACAAAAAATATAGGTTAAGAAAATACACCAACAAGACTGTTCAAAGCTGCTTTACTGATAATAAATCAAAACTGGAAACACCCCAGGCACTCACACACAGGGCAACAGATAAACTGACATATACACATAATGGAATAGCACAGCAACAAAAAGCAACAAATTATGAATACATGCATGTGGGTAGATGGATCTCAGAAACAATATGTAGAGTAAAGGAAGTCAGATCAAAGGAGCAAATACTAGATACTTTCAATTATATGAAGTTCTAAAACAGGCAAAAGGAATCTGTAATAGTAGAATTCCAAATAAGTAGTTGCTTCCAGCAAGGAAAGAGGGACTGAGCTTCTAGGACTGGCCCTTGAGGTCTTGGTGTAGACCCTTTGGTCTTCCATTGCAGATTTCTCAGCCTTCTGATACGGACCTGTGTGGGACATTACGTAGGCTATAGGCCCTGGGTTCATTGGGTCTCCTTTTGGTAAGCCAAAAGGAATCTTGTGAGGTGTTAGAAATATAGAGGTATATGTGGGAAAGTATTTGTCAAAAAAAGAAAAGACTGAGTTCACAATTAAGATACATGCATTTCACTGTGAGTAAATTATACATGAGTTAAAATATTTGAAAAGTGGGCACCATGCACGGGCTGACTGGGGGAGAGCTAGATGCCAGCCCTCTCCTTGGAGTCTGCACCATTCATGGACAGCGGAGGAGGAGAGCAAGAAGTCAACAAGAAGCTAAGACCTCCTGTGAGTCGGCGCCATGTGTGGGCTGAGGGGGAAAGACCTAGATGTCAGTCCCTTCCAGCGCGTAGGCAGGGAGACAAGAAGAACCGATGTTCCCCTCTGCCCCACTCCCGTAAGCAACCAAGAAACACAGGCTGTGATGATAGCTAATGAGGTAAAATATAACTTAATGCTTGTAGTGTTAAGTGTTTCATTGACTTTACAGGTGTAAAGCTGCTAGTCTGATCATCTATTCAGAGGACAATACACAATGTAGTATATATGGGGGCTCTCCTTCTGAAGCTGGTGGCCACTGTTAATTCCCTATCATCTTGTTTTGAAATCCTGTAACATTCTCATTGTTTGGTTTGGTTGGGTTTTATTCTGTTTTATTTTGTTTGATTTTATTGTATCTGATAGTACGGGCAGCAATTTCAAAGATAACAAGATATTTTATGGTAGCCATCTTGGATTTACTATTATCTTGTTTCGAAGTCCTGTACTGCATTCATTGTTTTGTTTTTATTGGTTCTATTGTGTTTCTGTTTTGTTTGATTTTACTATGTCTGAGGGCATGGGCAGCTATTTTGAAGACAACAAGAGGCATTATGGTAACCATTGTTGATTTCCTATTACCTTATTTTGAAATCCTGTGTCACTTATACTGCCTTGTTTTGACTGGCTTCATTCTGTTTTATTTTGTTTGGTTATATTCTCTCTACAGTAAAATTTTAAAGAAATATTTGAAAAGTGAACAGGCCATCCTGGGGAAGGAGATGATGGCGCAAACATGAATATGACAACATTCTAATCCTCAAGGGCTTTCTAATGATGAGTGGGACACTGCCTATCTGACAAGATAAAGGGGTCAAGGAGAAAAAGGATGGGGATACTGGACACATTTTACAACATGAATGTGATGACTAAGAATCCTCTCAAAAAACCACATGAGTACCTAATCCTCAATCTAAATTAGCTATTGAATAAGGGGAATAAAGAACCAGTGTGGCTGGATCCAGACCATGAGCACCAGGATTATAAATTCTGACATCATTATTTCAGTGTAGATCAGTTCACAGATTGTGTCTTAATGGGTTTGAGTTTTAGGGATTTCCATTGCACCAAGACAAGAAACCGTATCAATCTTCTGTGAAAGGCACTACCTTAGTTACTATTTCTTGTTGCTCAGACAAAATACCTGACACCCAAAGTCAGAGGACAAAAAGTTTATTTTGGCTCACAATATGTAGAGGTTTCAATCCAGTCAGCTGGATCCAAAGCAGGGTAGCATGGCAGAGGGGCATCACAGAGGAGAAACAGTTTATGGCAGGAAGAAGGTAGCAAACTCCTAGCAACAATAGCAGCTTCTTTCTGCCCCTTTTATATTCTCTCTAGGATACCCAGCTAGGTGCAGGTGCCAAACCAATCAGTGGACTAATTTAGTAATTAATCCCAGCACCCTTAATCCTAGCACTGTGCCATGAATCAATCCTGGTGTCACTCACACACTGTACATCCAGACACCTCTGAAGAGCCCCATTGAGGACCACATGAGGCTTTGGGGGGACATCTAGACACAATGTGTAACAGGCACAATCTGCACAGGGTCTGAAAATGAGTGAGATAGCTACCCACTGGCCTGTCCCGATACCCAAACACTCACATCTCAAATTCCTTTGGGCAAAAGTAGAGAAAGACACATAAGGACCCACCTCCCTGATTTGAGAATTCC